>CM075185.1:32793373-32915873 GCA_037577475.1 Chaunax sp. Z400
TCCCCATTGAGATCTGATGTGTTTTCAAAGTGTTCCTTTAATTTTTTTGAGCAGCCCGGGTATGACTCAGTCTTCCTTCAAACTCTGCCTAGTGGCCACTCACAGTATTGCAGTGGTGGCCCAGAAAGCTTTTCCCCTTGGACATGGTGTCTAGTTCTGCTATACATCTATAGTTTAAAACTATAGATGTAAAAACTGACACTATAGAAAAAATTTACTACTATACTTTCCATGTTTCATTGCTAGTGCTGTTTGATATGACATGTTCTGTGTCAGAGTGAACAGATACTGTTATGTAGATCGAAACAGACACACATACTAACAGTCAAATTGTTTCTGTTGTTTCTTTTCTATTCTATTATTTACTATTTACTGTTTATATTCTAAACCATTTCTATTATGTTGTTTGGTGCCTAAAATACATCATGTTGCCAAGAGGCTGGACCAGCAAGGGAGGGAAATACTCTAAGTATTTGTTGCTGATGTAGACAGACTCTCTGGAAGACGTGTTGCTCTGAAGACAGGAGCCGGAAACCAGGAACTATTCAGGCAGAGTTGCCCGACCAAACAAAGATACTCCTCTGGTTGTGTCCACCAATCCATCCAGTTCAGACCAGTGGAGTCCCTCTCAGTCCCAGACAATCCCTTCATTTGGTGACTTTCCCAGCCCCTGCAGTCTACATGTTGAAGTGTCCTTGGGCAGATACTGAACCCCAGTTTGCTCCCAGTATCTGTTCCTTTGGTGTGTGAGTGTTTGTGTGAATGGTTACTGCTCCTAATGAGCAGGTGGAGCCTTGCATGGTATGAATGTCACCACTGTATGAATGTTGGTGTGGTGTAAATTTCCCCACTGTGGGACTAATAAAGGGATATCTTATCTTATCTTATGTTGGTGTGAATGTTGGTGTGAATGTTGGTGTGAATGGGTGAATGCTGGCTGCTGTTGTAAAACTTTGAGTCAGTCAGACTAGAGAGGTTCTACATAAGTACAGTCCATTTACTATTTAAGATGCAATAAGAAAATCAGTTTTCCACACACCGTAATCTTTATCTTACTCCTGCTGCTATAATCCCATTGGGGTTGTAGATAACGTCTCCACTGAAGATTTAATGGCCAAAACTTTCGACATCTCAATCAAAGAAGCAGATCGTTTTTAGGATCCCTGAGAGTTTGGTCCTAATCCAGGTTTTAGAAGTCCTCCATCTGTGAGTCACATCATCACTGATGTCAGACACTGAAAAAAAAACAGAAGTGTACTGAAAAGAAATATTACTGAAACTGTTTTAAAGCTGTTCATCTTCCTCTCTCTCTGCAGCGCTCCATCTGTTTCCGTCATGAGAGTCAGACGGAGAGAGTCGCTCACCCTCCTCCCTCCTCAACGGTGAAGACGTGTGTTATCTCAGCGACGGTTTCCAACCCCTCCTCCTCCATGACTGTCACACGGGTTTCCACGGCAACGGCAACAGCCACCAAGCGCCGTGACAGCAAGCTTTGGAGTGAGACGTTTGATGTCCGACTGGGAGCGACTCAACCTCTGAGCCCCAAAGAGATAAAACGACAAGAGGTGAGACGTGCTGCAGCTGCCCTTTAACCGGGGTGTTTCTGGTATGTGATTTAAGAAAACAGTTTTAAAAAAAACAGTAATATCATTGTTTTAGAATAGTTTTTACACAAAACAGTATTTATTCTCAAAAAGCTACGAGAGAAATGTGGTGATGTCATCGTGTCATTTTTGTCCAATCATTGTAGACATTATCTATGAAGTTAGAAAATAAAATCTGGTAATTGTCCCACAATGGTAAAGAATCCTTTAAAGACAATCTGATCCATTCTAATCAGTGGCTGAAAATATTGACTTTTTTATTCTATAAATTAGCATGTTCTTTATTATTTCAACCTCATCAGAGTTTTATAAAGCCAGCATATTGTCATCCATCTGTTACAGATAAATTAAACTAATCTCTAAGGTTGTCTTTTCTCTCTCAGGCGATATTTGAGCTGGCTCAGGGGGAGCAGGACCTGGTGGAGGATCTCAAGTTAGCCAAGAAGGTAAAAAAAAAAAATATATATATATTTTTCCAGCACAGACTTTCCTCCTACATTTGTTCTACAGTACTGCTCTTTTCTGAGTATGCTTGTGCGTTCTGCAGGCCTATCACGACCCGATGCTGAAGCTGTCAATCATGACTGAGCAGGAGCTGAACCAGATCTTTGGTACTCTGGACTCACTGATACCTCTGCATGAAGGTAGGCAGGACCATCTGATCAAAGTGGTCCATCAGAGGCCACAGGTATTTGAATGGGGTGACCAGGTGTCCCACCTTATGTGGGACTACGCAGCAACAACTATATTACAACATTTATTCACATAAACATTAAACACAGGTATGTAGGCAAAAAGGTAGTCCTTAAAATTCTAGAATATTCTAAACATATTTACATTTAAGTATTTCTTAATATTTTACTGTAAATAACAAGAATTAAAGTCTTTGTGTAGATTCTCAGTCGTGGCCATGGTAATCCTTGAAGGTTGATTCAGAAGCAACTGGACTTCTTTTCTTAGCTTGAAGACGTAAACAGTAAATTAAACTTATTCATAAAAAGTAATTGACTAAATATGATGGCAGTGTTCTTGACAAGAAATAGTGAACTATAGGGAGTTAGCAATGTAGCTGTGTGTAGCCATTAAAAGCTGTGTAAAAGGAGGAGGACGTTGAAATTTCTTCTAGATCTAACAGCAAAATAACCCAGACTGACGTTCTTTCTCCTCCTGGTTCTGGTTTGTAGCTGCAGAGTTTTGAAGGAGCTTAAGTCTCTCAGTGGTTTTAGGGAGACCAGTAAATAATAATTTACATTTATTCATGCTTTCATTTATTACAGTAATAATAAATTACTGTAATTAAGTAATCAGGTTTAGAAATGAATCTGTTTCATTTATAAACAGCTCGTAGCAGTTATATTGTTAAATATTATCTTTTTTTTCCTGTTAACATGAAGCTTAGATCTGAATCCAAAGTAACACCAAGAACTGTAGCCTCAGATTTAATCCAGGAAGTTAAAATCCCCACGTTATTGAACAGCACGTCTGTTTTTGTCCGTAAGATTTCAGTTTTGTCCTTGTTTAACTTTAATAAATTATTGTTCATCCATGTATTTATTGTCATAAGACCAGCAGTAATGGAGCCTAGAGCTGTAGCATGAAATGTAGCCGTGGTACCAAACAAAAAGTACCACAAGATGATGATGATGATGATGAAGATGAAAATCTTTCCTCACATTTATTCATTTCTGATATCATTAAAAACATGGCGGTGTCAGACTTTATGTTTGGAACATTTAACATGAGAGAACTTGTTTGTTTTTTGGTATGATAGAACCTAATGGTTCCGTACTGGCAGTAGTGTTCAGACACCACCAGCCCTGTTGGAGTCATGGGTTGAGTTTGGAGACTCACTTCAGGCTCATCCTGTTCATCTGTTCGTGCTGTTTTATGTGTCAGTGCTTCTGGATGCCACTAAAAAACCTGTCATAATATCTTCTTCAATGCTGCTTTGGGTCCTCACCCCTCACCTCACCTCTGTCCCATCAGACCTTCTGAGTCGCCTCCGAGATGCCAGAAAACCTGACGGGTCCACAGAGCATGTGGGACACATCCTGACTGACTGGGTGATTAAATCTCATGTTCAGCCTTCAGAGACTGTTACATGTCCTCCTTTCTGTAGTAACCAGGTGTCTGCTCTGTTTCCCTGCAGCTGCCCTGTCTCTCCTCCTACACTCCGTACTGCAGTAACCAGGTGAAGGCCAAGGCCCTGTTGGACCAGAAGAAGCAGGATCGACGGGTGCAGGACTTCTTGCAGCGTTGTCTGCAGTCGCCATTTAGCAGGAAGTTGGACCTGTGGAACTTCTTGGACATCCCCCGCAGCCGACTGGTGAAATACCCGCTGCTGCTAAGGGAGATCCTGAAGCACACGCCCAACGACCACCCAGACTGGCAGCACCTGGACGAAGCGGTGAGGAAAGCCAGCGTTAAGATACTGATTGGCCAACAGGTCAGGTTACCTCACTGACGGAGGTCTTAGGAAACAGAATGGTTTGTGTTTGGGAGAGATCAGATGATATGAAGGTGAGCGCATGGGGTCAGATGATGTATTTTTGCTCTACAGATGCTGATGGTCCAGAGTGTGGTGGCCGACATCAACAGGCGCACCGGGGAGTCAGAGTGTCAGTACTACAAGGACCGTCTGTTGTACTCGGAGGACGGACAGAGGGACAAACTCGTTGACCAGTCCAAGACCCTCAGTTGCCATGGAGAACTGAAGAACAACAGAGGACTAGTCAGTATATTTGTACAGTCATTCAACTCTGTTACCCATGTTTTCTACTCCTCTACCTGGGATTACATTTTTTAAAATATTTTATTCAAAGATTTTCAATTTGTAAACAAACAAACAAAAAGTACAACTATGAAGAAGTCCAACCCCCACCCTCAGGGATTAAAAAAGACAAAAATAAAAAGATTAAAAAAATTAAATTAAAAATGGCTCCTTTTATAAATTACAAAACATTACGATTAGATAAAAAGAAATCAGCTCCAACCACTAAATGGATGTCTAAAATATGTCCATTAGCCAACAGGAATGTATAGACATACAGCACATATACAGAGTATACACATCAATGTATAAAAACATAAATAAATGCTTTAGCCCATTCTACATAAATAAGACAGACATGTTTTCCACATTTTTTCAAAGGTTGCAGAGCTAAGAGAAACATTGTGTCGAAGGTTGGATAACAGGTTGGATATTTCTGCTAGCCAGATCTTAAAAGAAGGCACCTCCTCTGTTTTCTAGAAGGTTAAAATATTCCTTTTTGCAACAACCATGCCATGTTGCATTGTCTTTTGTTTTAGGTGGGATAGAGTAAAAAGGTGTCGGGTCCTGCCTAGAATGGCACTTATAAATTATATACCAATTATATACCGATATACCGATTGCACTTAGAATTATATACCGTATATTAGAAAGGCACTCCGATATCTGAATTTGTTTAACTTGGAGCAAGACCAGAAGAGGTGGCCCAGGGTGCCCTCTGCTAATTTACACTTAGGGCAGATTGGGGAGACAGAAGGGTAAAAAGGGTGCAATTTGGTGCAGGAATAGTGCAGTCTATGAATTACTTTAAATTGAATAAGTTGATGTCTGGAACTTATAGAACAAGTACGAATAGCTTTGAGATTGGTTTCCCAATCTACGCTGCCGTCACATTAAGGTCTTTTCCCCAAGCTTCCTTTAAATACTTTGTGGAAACTTGGTTATATACAGTGAAAAGATCAACAAATTGGGAAACGAGCCTCTTTGAGCCCGGTCCTGAGTCATAAGAGTGTACAGTTCAATGGGGGCTGGAATTGACTCATTATTTGATATATTTGTGCGGATATAATCTCTAATCTGGAGGTAAAGAAAGAAGTGTGAAGCTGGGAGTGCATATTTTGCCTTCAACTGTACAAAGGTGGCAAAAATGTTATCGATATAGAAGTCTGCCAAAGTAATGATGCCTTTATCTTTCCAGAAGACAAAAGTACCATCAATAAGTGTAGGGGGGAAGGCATGGTTATAGCAGACAGGAGAACAGACAGAGGTCTCAGGCAATTTAAATGTTGGAGCATTTAAATTCTTAAGGAGCTAGTGACCTTGAAATTATAATCTGTAACAGTTTTTGGGGTTTTGGTTAGTGAAAAGAGGAGAGCAGGGAGAGAGCTTTTTTGAAGAGATCCTGTTCGATTGCTAGCCCCGAGGGGGTGGAGGTGGCGACTTTCCCTGAGTATGCATCCTGCCAATAATCAATGCACTCCAGTTTGCAGCCCAAAAATAGTGCCTGAAGTTGGGTAGACTGAGGCCTCCCAAGGATTTAGGTTTGGTTATATGTTTTTTTAGAGTTACACTGTGCCTTGAATCCCCATACAAAAGGTAAGATAATGGAGTCTAATAAGTTAAAGCTTATTAGAAAAGAACGAAAGCTTTGGGTATAAATATAGGCACATTTTGGAAGAGGTAAAGTAACCTGGGCAGTGTCACCATTTTAAATGCATTAACTCAACCTATGATAGATGGAGGTAATAATCTCCAGGCCTCTATATTGGATTTAAATTTTTCTATCATATTCAAATAATTCAGCTTATAAATCAATTTGGGGTCCTTGGGGTTAACGACTCCTAAATATACTGAGCAACAGTGGAAACGCATAATTTTATTATTATTATTATTTTATTTATTATTATTATTCATTTCTATTCACTAGCTCTAATCTACTGCAACAAACAATCATGTGTTTCACTGAATAGACTTTTTAAGTACCCACAACCAAAACATGTTAAATCATGAATAACCATCATTTAGTCATAACATAGAAATAACAGTCATTGGTGCATTTCAGAGTAAACCATGATGTTGGTGAGATTTTTTTTCTGCATGATTGAAAGACCTGGTCAAGGCGATAATTAACGGGTCTAATTAATGTCCTACTGAAACAACTGATGATGTCACGACTTCTTCAAAACTTACCTGACCAGGCATTTGGGATGCTATGGTCTGAACTCTGCAGACACGTGCAGCACAGATGTTACAGATGTTATGGCTGATTGCAAAGTGGACGGAGATCACATTTAGTGACAAGTCCAGATTTAACTTGTACACAGCTGGTGGTCTGCTGCTGCTAATGGATGCTAATGGATGATGCTAATGGATGATGGTCAGAACTGACAGCCATCCGTTACCGAAATACGGTCCTAGGTCCACATGTCATTCCCAGGATACAACAATCAGTCATCACCTTTATAAATGACAATGCCAGACCACATGTGGCTCATGTCTGTCAGTAGTAGCCTACCTGGACCAGAACAATGTCGCTGTCCTTCCTTGGCCAGCATATTCACCAGATGTCTGTGCGACGTTCTGGATCACCAGGTGAGAGAGAGAGATCCTGCTCCAGCAACACATGAACAACTTGTCACAGCTCTGCAGGAAGAATGATGTCATCCTACAAGTCCAGATTAACATCTTATCCATGCAGGAGGTGTAAAGTAGTGATAAATGCTGGAGGTAGACACGCACGGTAGTGACTATTGTTGTTCCCTGTCTCACCATCCACACTTTCTGACTTGTAAACACTAAGACAAAAAACACTAATTTGCACAAAAATGATTCTTCTGTATGAATAAAGCGTGAATAAAGATGTGAACCATAATTTACCTTTGATATTTAATATGAACAGGATGGCACGACATAAAAAAAAAAGCGTTTCTACTGTTCGTCAGTATATTAGCATTGAAGTCTGTTTGTGCTGAGGAGTGCAGTTTAGGTAAATGGAGAGTGTGGGGGAAATTAGAAATCTGAGCTGTATCAGCAGTGGATTCTGAGGTATAAAGGTCCTCATAAAACTTCCGGAAACATTCATTAATTTCTTTTTGGTCAGTTGAATTAGTTCCTGTATCAGTTTTAATTTTATGGATTGCTCTGTTAGCCTGTTTGTGTATGAGCTGGCGTGCCAACACTTTGTCTGGCTTGTCAGCCAGTTCGAAATGTTTTTGTCTTGCTTCTAACAGCGTCACAATCACTTGGTTGGAAAGAATAGAGTTATATTTGAATTTCAATTTAATTATATCATTCAGTTTGGAAGGTGAGGCTGTCTTTCTCTAGTCACTTTCAAGCACCGAAAGCTGGGCCATGATTTCTGACATTTCCTTCTTTCTGTCTTTTTTCACTTTGGCCTCATAGGTTATAATATGTCCTCGTGTAACAGCCTCAAAGGCTTCCCACAGAGTGGAGTCCGTTACATCAGAAGTGCCATTGTTTGACAGATAGTCTGTTATCAAGTTGGCTGTTTGTTGATGAAATTGCATGCATTTCCTGGAGAAAATGCGTGTGGATGCTGTACGCTGAACTGAGTTTCAAAATATTGCAGAAAGGCGAAAGGAATTGGCTGAAAATAATCAAAAAGATTAAATTCATTGCAATTGACTGCTGAAAAACCTGAATGCAAAAATGTAAAACTGACTCAATTGAAGCTGAACTACAATACATGAAGAAGGTAACTGATGAAATACACTGTTAGAAAAGCTGGTAGCTGAAAGTCCCAGTAGCAGTAATATAAGCAGTATTAATAGTAACAAGTTATATTTTGTTTTGTGTAATAGTTTGTTCCAGATATGTGGGGCATAAAAACTGAATGCTGCTTCACCATGTTTAGTTTGACTTGGGACAGAAAGCAGACCTGTCCCAGATGACCTGAGGGTTGGGATGGTTCATAACGGAACAACAAATCAGTAATGTGTTTTGGCCCTAAATCATTCAAAGTAGTAGTGGTAGAAATAGTAAAGGCTCTAGTAGGGTTACTACTACTAATACCAGGCTGTAGTATAGTAGTAAAGGTTGTAGTGGTAGTAAAGACTGTAAATTCTTCCCTCAATATCACACAGGTACAGTGAATAGCTAAACACTCTAACAAAACAAATGCTTACCACGTTACCACATTAGCTAACAGTGACATTAAATAATGCTAGTCAACATGCTAGCGTTTGTTACTGCTGGCATAGGTTAGCTAACATGCTAGCTATAGCAAATACTAAAGCTAGCTTAGATAACATTTACCTACATGGTAGTATTAGCTAATGCTAATTTTAAGTTCAAATGGACTCAATGGAATAGCTGAACACTGTAACAGAGGAAACAGAGAAAAAGAGGAGAGAGGAGCAGGAAGGATAATGAGGAGAAAGGAGGAAGAAGAGAAATTTGAATTCACTAACAGTTTAGAAGAATGGAGGTATGAGCTGAGATGAGTGCTAAAATCAAAATGGCCGACTCCCTTCTAGATGTTTTTAGGCAGAGAGACAGCAAAGATCAATCAACCAATCAGAACAGAGGAACCAACTGACTGTAGCTATTTAGCCAATGACATCAGCTGTAACTGTCAGTGAGACATACAGAGAGGGCAGAGGGATTAAATGCATTACCAGCTATAATTAGCACCAGGTGTGTGAGAAATGCTGAGTCACGCAAACACATACTGTAGAGAGTGAGTCAAAAGTCACCCCTCAGAAAAGCACTGCCAGAGCCACACCGTAGGTTATATTGGTGAAATTAGATATAACCTACGGTTATATCTAATTTCTCTCCGGACCATGAGCATCCTCAGACCCAGCTGAACGCAATGATGTGCTTTTTGTGTGGATTAAGTGAAAAAATGACAGAGTAATCACAGTTTACGTGTTCAATCATTTCTGTTTTTGGGGCAGACTATGAGACTAAAGGGTACTCTTGGTGTTTGGAGGTTCATTTAGCCCAAATCGTAAGTGCTACACTTATGTAGGTACATTTAATCGAAGCACGACAACTTTTCCTACATTTTCTGTAAGTTTAATGGCTGTAGAGTCAAAATTGTTGGTGTGTGGGCAATTTTGTTGGTCCATTTATGTTTTATTTTCTGTCCTCTCTTCACTCTAGCAGATCCCAGCTCTCACTCTAAGATTGGGTGAAACCCTGAAACTACATGAAGTTTGAGGAAGGATTAAGTGAAAACTATGAATGACACCGAATTAGTGGAATGATTTTTGAAAAGTTGAAACCTGTCTGAACACCTGTCTGAAGTATGAAGATTTTGAAGTTTTGAGGAACTTTTCCCATAAGAATGAATGGGGAATTTTTCTCAGAAAATTGGGAATATCTTGGAAATTATGAAAAAATGAATAGATCCGATCATGTCCTAATTGAGCTGAATATTTTGACATTTGAATGAAGTTTCTACATTGAAGAAAGAAAGACAAAAAGAAAAAAGAAAGAACAGGATAACTATAGTGTGGATGCTTTGCAGCCACACTATAGTTAAACATGGGCTTTACTCCTCAAAAATCTATTTTTAGCTCAACAGGGCTGTGATCAGAAAGTAAAATATTGTGGTATTTGGTAGAAATTGTATCTGAGGACAATTTAGAATCAATTACGAAATAATCAATTCTTTTTTCTTTAAAAAAACAAAACTTTATTTATACATTTTTCAGAGAACAAAATACAGAACACTGAGGCGGTCAGCAAACGGGAACATTGTCTGCCATCATGAAAAAAAATAAATAAATAAATCAATTCTTGTATATGATTTGTGCACAGATGAAAGAATAATCTCTATCCGGTGGGTGTTGTAGCCTCCAGATATCGACTAGATTCATAACTCCAATTATATTGTTTAGGGCAATGGTAGAATTTGAAGAATTTGAATAAGGGCGGGTGGAGCTGGGATTACATTTGAGTCAAAATGTAAACAAATACATAAAAACACCTGATACATCATCATCAGTTAATGACACATCTGTCTCTCTCTCTCTCTCTTTCCAGAA
Organism: Chaunax sp. Z400; assembly: GCA_037577475.1. Taxonomy (NCBI): domain Eukaryota; kingdom Metazoa; phylum Chordata; class Actinopteri; order Lophiiformes; family Chaunacidae; genus Chaunax; species Chaunax sp. Z400. Next base: position 32,803,762 of record CM075185.1, read on the forward strand.
ACTCTACGTGTTTCTTTTCCAGGACATCATGGTCATCACCAGGTCCATCTCGCTGAACGACCAGCCAATCAGCTACCAGCTGTGCTGCCAGCCAATTCCCATCCGGCAGCTGGACCTGGAGGACCTATTAGACGGAGAGATGAGAGTGGGAGGGTCCATCAGAGGAGCCTTCAGCAACAACGAGCGGAGTTAGTAGAACTGAATACCACAAATACTACAAACAAAGATGCATTTTATTGTTCCGCAGGCAGAAACCAGGATCAGATTGTAGTTAAGTTTTTTTAATGCCTTCTGCTGCGTTCACAACAAACACGATGCAAATTTTCATGTTGCTCTACCTGCTTTACTCTCGCAAATGTCACTGCAGGGTCTTTTTTTTAGGATATATTCCTGTTACTCACATGTGTAACACCAGCTATACTAAAGTTTGTTTCCACCATTTCCTTCTGTCATCAACCATGACCAAAGTCAACAGATGCTCTGTAATAGTTGTGGAAATCACAGATACATCAGAAAACCAAACGCCGCTGTGTCTCAAATCATAATCAGGAGGCACAGATGGGTCTGAGTGTCCACCTACAGCTACGGTAAGCTAGTCCACATCCACATGCTACTGACGTCTGGACGTGTGACGTCTGGAGAATCTCAGCGCTGTTAGACTTCATTGTCACAGCATCAAACAAATTTCTCACCTAAGTTGAGATTTTTAAATTCGAGCAGCTCATTTGCGTTATGCCATTTGTGTCATTTGTGTCGCCTGGAGCAAATTAACATCTGCTCTGACTTTGTATGTAATCGTACTGTGTGAGAAATTAGTGCAGTCTTCAGTGTGAATACACCATCAGGCCAGGCTCACGACACGGGACAAGCAGTCTGATTTCACCCAAATGCACCACTCCTGACACTGAGGGGAGAAAACTGGTCTGGAACTTTGATTGGTTCTGATTATCTGGTAGTGTGAGGCGTTTACAAATCCAGTCTCACACGTCCCGATCTGCACATGGACAATCAGGGACACCCTGATCGCATGATTTTAAACATGTTTGATTTTAGGAGTTAAAATCTGGATGATTACATCAGTCCTCTCTGAACAGGACCACATTAGCCAATGACAGAGATTGAAGCACCTGACAGTGCTGCTAAGCACCAGTAAATGAACACGGGTGAAAACATGACCTCCTTGGTGGAGGAAACCATTTCAAATTAGCAAAAGAATCCACTTCAGAGGCCCTTATCTTAAATTGATTTGAAACAACATTTTTACCTTTTTTCAGGCTAAAAGTGTCTAAGCTAAGTGTTAGCATGAGCTTGAACACATGTAAATGCACCACTGGATGGGATGGTCAATGGACCGTACTTACAGCTCCATTCTAGTCTGACAGACAACACAACACAAGCATTTATGGCAGAGTCTACCACTTAAGGCAGAACCTCATCGGGAGCAATAAGCAAACACGCACACACCAGTGGAACAGCCACTGGACCGGGGAGCAAAACAGCAGCCTCCAGATAAGAGGAGGTTGTACCTCACGAGGTCCAATAAGTCGACCCTCTTCTTGCTGAGGTCTGAACAGTCAGATGCCTACAGATACGGATCATGATTTAGACTGAGCACATCAGTTTAGTTCACATTTTATTAAATAAAGTATAAAATTTTAGTTTGTCATAACAAATTTTTAACATTTGTCTTTTTTTGAACACTTCTTCTGTCTTTCAGGATGTTTTGCAAAAGATATAAAATTATTAATAAACTCAAACAGGCATGAATACAGAGCCTGTAAAGGACAAATATGGAAAACAAAGTGCAATAAACCCTTCATCTCTACATTTATGTTATTAATTAATTAATTAATTGCAGTCCATAAAAATAAAACATCCTCAAAGGAAAACTTAATAAAGTTTTCTTTTAGGCTGAACTGAGCTGAACAATCCCTTAAAGATGGAAGCACAATCACAAAAGCAGATCACATGCATCATCTCTTCTAAAGTTAAAAGGCAACAAACATAAATACAGTGTCTATATTGGATAAAGATATGATGTATAAATTCAACCTTTCGCCTTGTAAATAACTTCCTTTCAGTCAATAAAAACATCCTCAGGAGAATAAATGACGTCTCTTTTCGGCTGTTGTTCTTTCACATACATCGTCTCTCCATCCAAAGTTCAACAGGAAAACTTCATCCTGTTCTCTCAATGAAACATCTGCTCTCAGATCAGTGAGTTCCATCAACAGAGATCCAGTATCTGGATCTGTTTAGTCTCCAGTTAAAATGTGGAGACATTTCTGACCAGGAAGAGATTCTGGATGAAAAGAAGGAGCTGCTCTCCAAGGCTGAAGAGGTCAAACCATCACAGAGGTGTAGATGGGCTTTAAGCTTATTTATTCTACACGTCCTTACCTCACATTTCTGCTCGTCAGTTTCTTCATAGTGTCCATGTTTATCTTCATAGTGTAGTTTAATACGTTATTCCACAACAGACTCCAGATCAGACCCACCGTCCTCTAGAGCTCGTCACAGAAAGAGGAAATCTGTACTGTTCTGTCCAGTCATCTCAGAAGACTTGGTTTTCACTGTCAACTTTTCTTATTGTTAATAATTCATCTGTCATACATGTTGTATGTGTCTGTGTCATAGCGTACATATGTAGCAGTCTATGTTAGCGGCCTAGCAGCAGGAGGACCCGGGTAGGACCCCATAGCTCTACTGAGCTACTTGAGTTGTGTCTGTTCGAAATCCCTTTAAAGACTAAAGCTAAACATAGGCTGTCTATATTTGCCCTGTTATGTCAAAAGGCTTCATGGTCTGGATAGAAGCCTCTTGTGGTCCAGATTTGGCCCAAGGGCCGCAAATTGGTGACTCCTGCTTTAACCCATGGATGTGCTGTTTTGGACCGGGCACAGCAACATCACTTATATCAATTATTCCCGTCCCCCACTTCCTCTTCCTCAGTCAGTCGGTCAGACGGATGGACGGTCGGTCGGACGGACGGACGGTCGGTCGGTCGACCAGACAGACAGGCAGACAGACAGTCAGAAAGACACAGACAGTCAGACAGACAGGCAGACACAGACAGTCAGACAGATAGGCAGACACAGTCAGTCAGACAGACAGACAGACAGACAGACAGACAGACAGTCAGAAAGACAGACAGACAGACGGACGGACGGACGGAAAGTCAGTCAGTCAGTCGGTCTGACAGTCAGACAGTCAGACAGACAGTCAGACAGACAGACAGTCAAACAGACACAGACAGACAGTCGGACAGACACACATAGACAGACAGTCAGACAGACACACACAGACAGACGGACAGACACACAAAGACAGACAGTCAGACAGACACACACAGACAGAGCCAGACAGACAGACAATCAGACAGACAGTTAGTCAGACAGACACAGACAGACAGACAGTCAGTCAGTTGTACAGTCAGACAGACAGTCAGACAGACACACATAGACAAACGGACAGACACACAAAGACAGACAGACAGTCAGACAGACACACACAGACAGAGACAGACGGACAGTCAGACAGACAGTCAGTCAGTCCGACAGTCAGATAGACAGACAGTCAGACAGACAGTTAGTCAGACAGACAGTTAGTCAGACAGACACAGACAGACAGTCAGACAGACAGACAGTCAGACAGAGAGACAGACGGACAGTCAGACAAACAGACAGACGGACAGTCAGTCGGTCAGACAGACAGACAGACAGACAGACAGTCAGTCAGACAGACACACACAGACAGACAGACAGTCAGTCGGACAGTCAGACAGACACACACAGACAGACAGTCAGCCAAACAGACAGACGGACAGTCAGACAGATACCTCTAATACGATAAGATGGTGTAACTGTTTGGTGGTCAAACAGATTTCAGGGTGAACCAGGGCCTCCCCAGGCCCCCCCTTCTAGACTAATGCTTTTAGCTTTGAGGCTTAAACAGGACGTAAATATCCCCTTTTTAAATGAATGTTGGATGTTGGACCTGTGGGACCTGGATTACGCCTCACAGGCTGTTTGGAGTCATGTTGTGTTGTTTTTTTCCAGTTGTTTTTTTTTTTTTTTACATTTTGAAACCAGTCTCCATCTCCTTCAGTTGTTAAGAAGAATGCTGCAGCTGTTTTACTGTGGAACTCTAAAAATCTTCTGTGAATGATGATTAATCAGTGTGTGAGTAGATACTGACTAAACTGTTCCTTTAACCAGCTGCTCCACTGGAGCCTCTCTGTGTCCTACAGATTAGACTTGTTCTGTGCAGCTTCCAGGTGTGAGTATAGTTATGTGAATGAGGTTAGGGATCTGCTGCAGACAGAGAGGCTCAGTGGATGGAGATCACATTCATAGAGTTCAACAACCCTAACCACTGCCCCATCTGTCGTCTCTCTCACTCTGTCCTACTCACAGCAAAAAACTTCTTCCGGGTTTCCCACCGGACTGGAGGTCAGCTGCAGAGCCACTGCTTCCAGGCCAGTGACACCTTCAACAAACAGCAATGGATCAACTGCATCAGACAAGCCAAGGAGGCTGCAGCACTGACTGGAGACCAGCCGCCAAGATGGAACAATGTGTGGAGGCAGGGTCCGGTGGACAGATAGGGCCGCTTGGTGACACAGGTCTGCATCTGGGCCATGATCCAGGACTTGAAGATGAAAAGGGGGGAATGTGGGGGGAGATGGAAACAGGTATGTGTTTGAAAGAAGAGGAAGGTCTGAGTGAAGACAAAGATCTCGGTTTGGTCAAAGAGTTGGATGTGGATGGTGTGACAGATGTGGATGTAGATGGAGAAGCAGGGATGGAAGGTGAGGTGAAGCTCACCATCAGTGAGACAGAGACAGTTGTGGAAATGGAGACAGGGCAGGGCGTCTGTGACGAGATGGAGGCAGAGCCAGAACCAGGAGGAGTGACTCTCAGCGGAGGGGCTAATGACGTTCCCACCTCCCTTCTCTCCTCAACTTCCCCATGTCAAGAGGAGGAGCATGGGGAGGAGATGGAGGAGGAGAGGAGTGACACTAAGGAGGGGGAAGAGGTTGGCATGGACACCAGCGAGGCTGAATTACTGCAGTGTGAGGAGCTGACCCACAGGTGCTGATGCCAGTAGGTGACAAAATGACGGACAGGCACTGCAACCAATCAGATTGATGATGATGTCACTAACAGACAATATCAAAATATCAATGATCAATCTCACAGACTTGTCAATACACATTGACCAAAGTGTTCCAGGATGCTGTAACAACTGTAATCCCACCCCTGCCATCACTCTATACACCGAGCTTGTTTAAAAAGCCCAGAAGGAGCCCTGCTCATCCGACACATTAGGGTCCCTCAGGCTCTCCTCTCTCTACATAGAAAACCTTCCTACTGACTCCCCACACAACTTTTAAAAAAAAGCTGCCCATCTCTGACGGACTGGATAGAAAATGTTTTTATGTTTTCACTGCCTGAAATGATTCTGATGAATACAGAAAAAAAACAGGACCAGCGGTTGTCACGTGAACTGCAGTTCCATCTGTGGCCACTATGCCACACGGTCCAGCTCTGTTCCTGGAGGTTTTACCTGTGGTCAGGTCACTAGTTCCTCATGCTGTGCTCCAAATCAGTGGCACCATGAACCATCATACCAGTTCACCAGGTTAGTGGTGGACATCTCAGAGTTTGATCCCAGTTTACTTCATCCTCAATTTATTTCTTCGTAACTTATCTTCTCATATTTCCTCTTGACCTGCAAACTGGTCTCTTTGTCACCTCTTCACTAATTTACAACTGGCTTTTAAAGTTACCGTTAGAGTTGGTGACAGAACGACCATTTTCAGCCGTGTTGACATGAAATGGTAAATAAACACATGCATAATAAATGAAATTAATTCAGATTCCAATCCATATAATGTAGCAGGATCTCTCCAGTGAACCAACAGGCATGGACATTTTTCACAGCAGCCACTATGACATGGAAGGGTTAGCATTGGTGTTAGCATCAGGTATTTCTGGGAGTCTGAGAGAAACTTTCTAAATACCTTCAGCAACCTTTTTTGTTGGCTGGTGGTTGTCATAGCAACATGACCGCTGCTCGACATACAACATGAACAATTTGACAGACTAAGGCTAATGTTCCAAGCTGTTGTTGACGTCGTTTTACACAGGCTTTTAATAAAGGAGGCTGATGGTGCTCATGTAAGATAAGATAGGATAAGATAATTTATATTTTATTGTCTCTGTGGGGAAGTTCTTTCTCTGCATTTGACCCATCACTGAGGAGCAGTGGGCTGCCCTTGCAGCACCCAGGGAATATGTTCAATCGATCAGGGTTTTCTTATTTCAGAGAGTGCATTCACACCACAAGATGGTTCTTGTACAATACAATAAAAAAGTTCTTTGAACTAAGGTTTTAGAACTATGAAAAGGTTTCTCCGGCCCTCATAATACTACTTATGGTTCCATTCTATTCAGGTCAAATAGAGTCAGGGAACTGTTCTTTAGCATGTTGGCTCACCAGAAAGGCCCTGCTGCATTAAATGGAATTGAACCTTTATTAATTTAATCAAGCCTTTGATAAGCTGCTATGTCAATATGGCTGCCAGGTAACAGTTTAAAAGCAGCCCCCATCACTCTCACTGGTGACACTGGTTAAACCTCTTACTCCATGTCCAAATGGGTGCTGTGAAGAAGGTCAACATTGGGCTATGGGTTGGTTGATGGTATCTCTTGCTCTGTGCCACACACCATGTTACACCTCTAAGTTAGTTCATGCAGCTGGTGGAGGTAACAGTAGAATGACAGTAATGTGGCAGAATAAGGTGGGGAAGAGAAACACTGCATCTGATACAAACATGGATGTAAATAATAGAGGTTTCAACATTTTTTTAAAAATCAGCTCTTTTAATAAAGGAAGTACATTTAATACATTTATCTGGTCTCAAGGAAACACAGTGTTTTCAGTGAGAGACTGAATGTTTGTTTGTGATAAAACTCCTCAGGCACCATTAATACACTGATCTACCATTAAGTGTCAAAGGCACAGACTTGGCATAGTGTTAATAATATCAGCAGCATTCTCAGGTAACACAAAGGTAAGAAGAGGACACAAGACAATAAGACTACCCAGTGGATGATAAGGAAGCATGCTTACACACGTGACCACCACTCAACACTAACACTATAGTGAAAAATGTGAGGATGTAAAATGAGCAGATGTAATTCTAGTATTGTGACTGTTGGCCACCTTAGATAGATCTGGTAACACCTGTTGGAGCTGAAGACCCTCCACGGTGCTCCAAAACCAGTTAAACAGTGATCACCTCCAACTGGTATTTCAATAATTTCTATTCTCCCACATTAGTTGGAGGACTCGTCAGTACTTCTCAACTGGTTCTCTTTGTAAAAAACTTAAATAAAGTCCTAAATTCTCCTGAAATGTCTGTTAACACAGGAGAGAATGGAGTCAGACAGATGTATGGGTGAAGAGTGATTCAGGTCCATTGTGTTACAACATGTAAGATGTCAGCTCTTTGTTTCAGGCAGCAGTGATGTTCACACAGTGGAGTGAGATACGTGGTGGGTGTGGCTCTGGCCTCAACATCCTGTCCTGCCTCTTATTTCTAACCAATGGCCACCATTTTAAACCTGGACTGTAAAAGAGCTGTAAGAATTACTGATGGGTCAAACATAAATTAATCAATATTTCTAATTATATCAATAATGACTCTGTCATCTTCTGTTAGGTCAGCTAAAACAGATATTTCACAGGAGTTGGAGACCAATCCAGAGCTGAAAGAGAGAATATTCCTCCCTGTGTGTCTGCTGACACATCAGTGATAACTAATGTGTGGAGTCAGGTGGCAGCTGTGTATCTGTTAGCTTGTCACTCCATCTAGTCACCAGAATTTGATAAATGCAGTGTTTTACAGTAGTTGTCATTCAAACAGCCATAATGCTAAAAAAAATAACTGAAACATTTTATCAGTAAACATTTAATAGACTGGTCCTTCAAAACATAACCAGGTATCCATAACAGTCATGTATGAATGGAATTCACAGGATACATGATTGCCGGTACAGTACTGTCATTTTAGCTTTCCAAATGCATTAAATGTACATAATGAGGATTTCCAGGTTAGACCATTATCTTTACGGTTTAAGAAATGAACAAAGCTGCTGCAAAGTGTTGTGGGTTGTGTTTTATAATGGCAATCACTGAAGTCATAAGAAGGCTGTTTGTATGTAAAGAATATATACTTTCTATGTATATGAATGTATGAACAGAGACAGACATGTTTTATATGAGCTTCCACACTACACATGAAATATGACTTACAATGTGAAGACAGTCAGTTTGACATTATAAATGACCATCAGGTTAGTTGTGATGCTGATGCTGCAGATGATGATGATGATGATGATGATGATGATGATTATGATGATTATGAGAAGTATAATGGATTAAGGTTACCACAGTGCTATCAGATAGTTACTCATTTTCCTAATGGTTATTTTCACACCTGAGAGAAGACAGAGAAAATGTCCCAAACAAAAACACACTGATCTTTATTCTCAGTAAAAAGGAAATATTTAGTTGAGGTAAATTAATATGTGACTTGTCACAAGACCAAAGCACCAATAAATGGTTCTAACAGAAGTCAGTGAGTGGGTTGTTACTAGTTATTAAAAAAGGAAAGTGTTTCCATGTTTAACATACAAACAAACAAGCACAGATAAGTTCAACTGACTGATGGATAAAACCCTGGGATAGCAATGTGGATTATGAAAAGTGGGGGACCTAACATTGGACCCTGAGGGACACTCTTAAAAACACCATGGTGGACACCATCAGAAACAACACAAATCAATCAATCAATCAGTTTGTTTTACAGGCAGTCTCTACAAAGAATGCAAGTAAAATAAGAAAATGGTCATCTTTGTCAAATTCCTGAGCAGAAAGCTGAACAGCAACATCTGAAACTGGTTGCTACTTATTTAAAACATTGGATTTAGTGAGTGACAAAAGCTCCATTGTATGATAAGATATAATATAAATATACAGAGGAATGTATTCTTCTAGCCATTAGCTTATTAGAATTATCTTGTTAGCCTCTCATCACCTCAATCAGCATGTGTGTTTAAGGGCCCATATTAGTACCTCCATCACATACAGACAACTACAAGCTGCAGCTTAGTAAATCATTGCAACCACATTGAGATGATATTGTGGAATGACACTACCCAATTTTTCTGTTTCAATTAATTTAATCTATTTTGATTACAAAGGGCATCATGTAGTAGTATGTCAGAAAACACAATAAAAAAGCAAAGCAATAAACTTGTTAAAGCTGGATTTTGACTCACAAGACAGGAATGGTATTGTACTTTAGTGTTGCCAGTTTTTATAAATGTTTGCAGTTAATTAATCTGCACAGCTGACTGACACAAAGTGAATTTTGGCCTTTGGGACATCCTAGGAGTCTGGGGCCTCTGGGCAGTTGCTCACTTTGCTTTGTTGGTAATACCACAGGCTATGAGTAGAGCTGCTAACGCCATCCTCTTCGTTTACCAGAATACCTGATAGAAATAATTATCTGTAATGATCAGCTAGGCCTGTTAAATTCTGTTTTGATGTCATACAATATATTTTCAAAAAGTAGTGTAGAAATTTATGGAGCCCCTCTGGTGACATTGGGAAAAAAAATAATTACGTGTGGCCACGAGGCATAACTCTGTTGTGGCCAGAACATATTAGACCTATTGTCATCTCCATGCAGTCACTGTTCATTGTTGCTTTAGCCACTTTGCTGGGTTCTTGCAGACTTGTTATTTTATTTGACACCTGCACGATGTGATCAAACTGTATATTTGCTGCGCTACAGCTGCTCCGTTCACAACCCAACCTGCGAGATGTGCCCTCACTCTGCGGCTCCATTCATCTGACTCTCGCTGGCTCTCTCGTCACACAACTATCCTATGACAAGCACACTGGCTGAAGTCACCACGCACACAAACTGCGCACCGTAGAAATTACATAGACAATAGGCTATCTGTTTTTAAAGTCTTTGGTTACATTTTTAAATATTCTAGTTTTACTCAGTTTTTAAATTGTGTTTTAGCTGTCTCACATTCTTCATTGATCTGTGCAGAAAAATCAAAGGACCGCATGAAAGCAGTCAGAGAAAGGGGAAAGGGATTAAAAGTAAAAATTATAAATGATGGAATTTTCAAGATCAAAAATAGATTATTTCTCAAAGGGTTCTCATAATTTACATAGAATCCATATTTCAATGTGCCATTTCATCTGTGTCTATAATTTCTCCCATTTTGTACATTTTATACTATTGATGTTTGTCATTGTCAGTAAACCGTCAGTGTAGTGGATACGTTTAACCAGAAGAGGGTAGTAAAGCAACATTTAGTATACCAGCTGCAGGTTAATTCTCAGTGAAGAAGATCCTTCCTCTCAGGAAAGCATGGCGGCGTCTGTGTGTTGGTTCGGCTCGCTGTCTTGCGGAACGAGGAGGTAACAGAGGTGTCATCGCGTGTCTACACGAGAAGCGGTCACAGAGTAACGGTTCGGCAGGTGCTCCAGAATCCCACAATGGATGATAACCTCGCTAGAAGGGAGCATGTGGCAGCCCGTCCTAGGAGGTTGACTGTTCCCGCTGAGTTTGGAGCTAACGTTAGCCTGCAAGATGGCGAGGACGGCGAAGTGTACCCAGTCCGAGAAACTCAAATAGGTCCAGGCAGACTGATCTTTGCAGGTAGAAGGATGGAGAGGAGGAACTCGGCACCACAAGGTAGCCACCAGAGACATATGCCGATGGAGCCTCTCAAGTTACCCATACCGAGGAAAACCAAGGAAAAGAGACGTAAGCTAGTCTGCATCCTTCAGTAACGTTACATTTTAACACAACAAAAGTTGTGTGTATTTAGTGCCCATTGTACTTTAGCTAATCTATTTTAAGTTTCCGCCGTTGCCCTGCTGTTAGCAGTCCGTTCAGCGTTCGGGGATGACGGTAAAGGTCTGTTATAGCAAACAAACTGCAAACAACCCGTCTAACATTGACTGTTAGCTTAGTTATAGGGTACCGAATCACTGCACAAATTCACCAATGTTTATGTGAAATATATAACAGTAAATTTATACATCGTTATCATGGAGCACTAAACTATACGTTAGCGGTGAACCATTAACTGGAATGTTATTTGAGGTAATGGCTAAGTCATGAATGCTAACAAACGCTAGCAGTTAGCATGGTCATGTTTATTACGTTCTTATAAGTCTCTTACTTGACGTCTGATTTTCTTTAACAACTAATTTTCTTCCTTTGCCACTGACGGCCAATCTCTTTGGATTCAGTTTATCAGTCAAAACTAGTTTGCAGCTTTATGTTGTCGTTAGCTTACATTAACGAGAATAGGCTAATATCAGATAACCCGCCTCCTAGATTTGTTTACGTTTGCGCGCGTGTCTGTGTGCGCGCACATGTCGCCCAGTAGCATGCTTGCTTTATTCATCTTTTTATTATGGGCTGTAACTGTCATTAACTTGGAGTGGAAACTTCTAAAACAGGATTTTTTTGTCTTCCCCGTGATAAAGTGAATCCAGGGCTGAGGTCAGGTTTAGTTGTAACATAGTCCCATAGCTTTGGGACCAACTCTAGATGGTAAGCTTCATGCTAAAAGGATGCTGGGTAGAAATGCTTCTCCTCAGCCAGAGCCTAAACTTATTCCTTAGCCACTCATTTCCTCCTAAGCTTTTATCTTTGGTAAAGGAACCCTCTAACCCAGTGCATTATGAAAAATATTAATGTTTACATGTTGTTGAATGACCCCAAGGCAGATACATTGAGTCAATTTATACCAACTCACCAAGAATTCAGGACTTTTCCCAGTTCATATCATAGACACTCTTGAAAATAAAAAAAATTGATTGTTATTAAATTGATGGGACCTTGCCAAATCCAATAGCTCTACTCCAAATTCTTTTTTAGTTATGAATTGAAGTTATTTTTTTTTAGTTATGAAAAAGTTCGGAGCTGAATTTTAGATTTTTTGCAATTCAAAGTCTCACCGGTTGCTTCCAGTAATTAAATGAATAAAAGTTGTTTTTTTTTACCCAAATTAAGATGTTTTTACTGTAGATTTTCCCATGAAGGATTATTTAAATATCTTCAAAACCATCTTTGAAAAACAACAACAACAAAAAAGTTCTTCCAGTGGGTAAAAAAATAGTTATTTAAAATTTCAGTTGAAAAAAACAATTGGTTAGATATATGCAAATTATGGCAAAAATCTCATTTTAAAGTTAACTCTAACAGCAAAACAGCTGAGGCTTTTACATGAGGCTTTCACTTTTTTTTCCTCCAAGAAATTCCATGACAATATTGATATCAGATCATTCAAATGAAGATTGATCAGAGAGTCCATTTATTTTATTCTCAACCCAGCCCTATGAACCACTACTGTGTTTTGGTCTGCCATATGATGAAAATGTGTGTTGCTCTATATGATTTGTGGTATAAGTTGCGTTCAGGTACTGTCAAACACTCTGAAACACCAGAACACAGGCCCTGTTGAAGTGGAACTGGCTGTCGATGCTCAGTGCTACACTTAAAACAGACAACTATTTTATGAGCTCATTAGGACAGGGACTGATCTGTTATCAGATTTCTGTCATGGGTCTAGTTGTGTGAACACAGAATGATGCTCCAGCTGAGCCCTCTCCACACTGAGGCAGTTCGTCTCCTGGGACTGCAGCAGTCCTGTTATAATTTGGGCGGGTTAACATTAATTATATTTGTTGGCTCACCAGATCCCCAGACCTCCTGTCTGAGTGTGGGCCAGTTTTCACAGTCTGCTGTGGAAGACATTAATTGGACTGCACAGAGTCCTGACCTCAACCACATCCAGCACTTTCAGAATGAACTGGAACAATGACTGTGAGCCAGACCCTCACCCAACATCGGCTGGGACTTCATTAATGCTCTTGTGGCTGATTAGGATCAAATACCTGAAACTACATGGGTGGAGGAAGCAGATCAATGCCCATGATTTTGGAATGCCTTGTTCAATAGTCATGTATAGTCACAATGTTCAAGTGTTCACAGAGCTTACCTTAAACACTGTTTTCATTACATGTAACGTAATCAGACTTCGTCCCGAACTCTGATTACGTTCACTCAGCCTGTCTCCTCTACTTCACTCTGTGTGTCTGTCGGTAGGAACACCAGACCAGAGCAGAGGAGAGTCGAGTCACTGATCATGACAACAAAATGCATAAAAGATTGTCATGCTCTGCTGAAATGAAACGAGTGCATATATAAATTACGCAAATTCCATAAATAAGATATTTTGTGCCCTCTCTTTTGGGGGGGTGGGAGGTTGCGTTGGGGGAGCGAGCCGCCTCTCCAAATGAATGGTCTTATGGTGAAGAAACTGGAGTGTAAATGGACACTGACCTTTGGTCTATCCTCCTGTCTTCCTTACAGCTCTTATCTGTCATGTCTCTAATGAGTCCAGGGAGTATGAGGACATGAAACCCATCCTGACCTCCAGCTACATCGACACCAGCTCTGCTGGTTGCTTCACCTACTGCAAACCTCGTCTTGTCCACAATGAGCTGCTGCAGAAGGAGGTGAGAGATCATCCTTTTTACACAGAGATCATGCAATAGCCCCATGATTAAGACCCTTCTCTACGGCGCCTTTGTTTATCTGTTCTGAACAACGTAGTAGGGTTTCACGGCATACCACGGTATGAAATTTGACTAACATACCATGAACGTTTGCTTATTACCGGTTTAATAAGAAAAAAGATGAATAGAGAATCTCCACTACTCCTCGACTGCCTGTCAGACAGTGCAATGGGAGACATGTACACACACACAGCAGAAGAAATGTCAGAGAGAAGAGACAGATGTCACTTATCTACCTTCCAAAAATAAAGTAAAACCAGTAACGTGTGACGCCTTTGGATCTCAGGAAAACCAACCAGGATCAGTCCCGGAGGACGGATACCCGGTCTGTAAGAAATGTGGGGACAAAGTGTCTCTAAAGGGGGAAACACATCCAACTAGTTCACCATCTTCATCATCATCATCATCATCTGTCCGATCAGAGTATGTGTCCAGTGTTTCCCCTACAATTTTTTCCAGCAGCAGTGCTGTTGTGTTGGTGTCCATGAGGATGTGACGCTGGCCCGTATTCATGAGAGTCAGAATAGTGTCATATTAAATGACCTTAGAATCATTAGACAGGATTATTCATGTTTGTCTTTTGTGTCTTAATGGACAGGTTTTGACATTTATCTGTAGAAATGAATATAAAAATATTAAATGCCACAACATAGAAAATGACTCACCATTTACTGAACATTAAAAGTTAACTTCTGCATTGATAAACATTTCCTCAAACTAAAATTCTCTCCTCCCTCCTCTCGCAGCTCCTGACCTCCCACTGCTCCCTGTCTCTCCTCTCCTCTTTGCCTCTCTTTCCTCCCTCACCTGCTCTACCAGTCTTTTTATCTGTAACACACTTTAGCATTTAGATAGGCAGCATGTAACCAGTATTTTATTGACTCTATTCTGTATAGACATTTTACATTGAAATCTAAAAGAAACTACTCATTAACTTAAAAGGTTAGGTTAACCAACCAGTTTAATCACCTCATCTGAAAAGTGAAATTTAATTTAACTCTCCAGATGTATGTGTAAAGGACAAATGTGAGTTTAGTCTAAGTTTGTAGCTGACGTTCACTTATTGGACTAATAAATGAGGTAGTGATGTCACCAGCTATGCTGTGATTACGAACAGAGGATCTTAACACTGGACAAAAGGCAGTAATGACCAGCTGCTAATTAACATGAATTTCTATGAATGTAGCTAACGTCACATAGCAGCAGTTGGGGAAACAACATACAACGTTTCTTGGTCTTGAGAAGCTGCAGCATTTATTAAGTGACACATATTGACAACTTCCTGCTAACCTTATCTCTGTTCTGCTCTCATTCACTGCTTCATCGTCACTTTTCCACAGCTCCCTTGTTACTCACTACCCTATTCCTTAAAGGAGCTACGCTGCTCTAACATGACCTTTTACGTAGATCTCCTTTGAAGACTGAGGAGAGGGTCCGGGAGGGTTTGATGCACTATTTGATGACTTAAAACAGTTCCAAGATAACGTTGGGTCAGTGTGTGAGACAAAATCATTAGCGCAGACACTCATAATCTGTCGGCGGCAGTGCTCAATGAATATAGGGGAAACACTGGTTTCCCATTCATGACTTTAATCCTAACAAAGAAACGTGTTGAACAAAGAACATTCATATGACTAGAGGGACTAAAACCATGGAAACATGTCAGTTCATTTTCTACTTGAACTGAACCTACAGGTTCTGTACAGTTACTGAGGTAAATAGATACAGGTGTGTCTCTGTAGGACACAGTTGTGTCTCTGTAGGACACAGGTGTGTCTCTGTAGGTCACAGGTGTATCTCTGTACTACACAGGTGTATCTCTGTACTACACAGGTGTGTCTCTGTAGGACACAGGTGTGTCTCTATACTACACAGGTGTGTCTCTGTAGGACATAGGTGTGTCTGTACAACACAGGTGTGTCTCTGTAGGACACAGGTGTGTCTCTGTACTACACAGGTGTATCTCTGTAGGACACAGGTGTGTCTCTATACTACACAGGTGTGTCTCCGTAGGACACAGGTGTGTCTCCGTAGGACACAGGCGTGTCTCTGTAGGACACAGGCGTGTCTTTGTAGGGCCTTTCAGAACATATGTGATGTTATCATACAACAGACCTATTAAATTACTGTCACTGCAATAAGTCTAATGTCCACAACTTCACTTTAACATCAGTTTGAATGCTTTATTTTGCAAATGGTTAAGCAAGGGCAAGCTACAGCTCAATAATTCATTAATGATATAACATATCAAATGTAATAGTAATGATAATAAAATGCTTATAATACTAAAGTATAAATTTTAAAGTCAACAACCTGATATGTGGAGCTGGGCCTGAGCAGATTAGCGATCAAATTGAGAGCCAGAGAGAAAAGGTTGAGTGGCATACTCGTCTTCTCTTTTGCCTGCCACGACTGGGATTCTTGAGGAGCACTGTGACTTTGTCCAGAGTCCACAATTTAATCTTCAAGTCTTTGGTCCATGAGTGGCAGCTGTGAGCGAGGAAACCTCTGACAGTGGTCTGGTCAATCTTCAACAGCTTGGGAAGGTTGCTTCACCGCAGGCACAATCGTCTGAGATCTGTTGGGAGTATTTTCTTGTCTTGAGGTATGGTCTTCTTTGGTTGTATAGAATGCTCACAGACTCTGTCTTCTTGTCTTCAAAGTCCCGAGATTCAAAGCTTGGGTGTGGTCAGTCCAGCAATGGTCATCACGATACGTAGTCAGTTCAGTGTATCTGTAGCAAGGTTCCATCCAAGACCCAGACTGCACTGCAGAGGAGGTATGTCCTGTCCCTCATCCAGATCTTGTAGGTTCGTGGCCAGGTCTTTAGTCGGGAAAGCTCTCATAACCTCGACACTGTTGGATGCAACCTTATGCAGTCTGAGATTGGATTGAGCCAACATATTTTGTGCGCCTTTTAGCACCTTGATGGCTTCTTCTGTGCTCGGAAAAGATTTCAGGCCATCATCGACGTGGAAATGTCGATGTACAAAGTTCTTCACTTCAGGTCCATATTCCTCTTCACCCTCTGAGGCCGTCCTCTTCAGGCCATAAATGGCCACAGCTGGTGAGGGACAGTTTCCAAACACATGAACTCTCATGCGATACTCCAAGACTTTGTCATCAAGTTGGTGGTTGTGAAACCACAAGAATCGGAGGTAGTCACAATGATCCTCTCTCACAAGGAAGCTGTGAAACATCTGTCATTACAGCTACTGGCTCTGCCTTGAAGCACATGAGGACCCCCAGCAAGGTGGTATTAAGGTCTGGGCCCTGTAAGGGCATATCATTGAGTGCTATGCCCTTGAACTTTGAGCTTGAGTCGAAGACAATCCTTATTTTCCCCGGTTTCTGGGGGTGGTAAACACCAAAGCTTGGTAAGTGCCAATACTCATTGTCGCTCTCAAGTGGAGGAGCTGACTCAGCATGTCCATTTCTGAAGATGTCCTCCATGAAATCTACGAAATGGTGCTTCATCTCCTCTTTCTTATGCAGGGTAAGGCGGAGTGACATCAGTCGTCTGAGGGCTTTCTCTTTGTTATTTGGCAAGCGTGGTCTTGGAGTACAAAATGGAAGAGGAGCCACCCAGCTGTTGGAATTATCCTTCCTGAACTCCTTATCCATGATGTGAAGGAAGATTTCATCTTCGACGGAGGACGCTAGCTTGTCATCATCTTGCGAGTGGCTGAAGACCAACTTGCCTAAGCCTAGCTTAGCATTAAACCCCTCACTTGCTATCTTCTCTTTGAGGAAGATCCTGCTCTCACAAGGCCTGAAGTAGCTGGGACGGCTGTTCTCCAGGACATTGGTCTTGAATGTATTGACAGTTGGCCGGTGTGCCCCGCCCCTGCAGACGTTGCCAACTATGACCCAGCCTAGATCCAGTCGTTGGACATAGGGTGCACTATGATGACCATTGCGTTGGCTGCGCACTTTGTGCACACGGATGATGCCTCTGCCAAGTAATAGAAGGATCTCAGCTGAAAGGTTAAGAGGAGGAATCTTGTCTGCTATAGGCTTGAGATGTGTGTGACTACGTGCAACCTCTGGTGTTGGGATTTCATCCCTATTATTGGGAATCAGGCTGCACTCGATGAGGGTTGGCAGTGGAGATGGAGTTCCCCATCAACTGACTCAACCATGAATGCAGTTGCCCTTCTTCCCGCAGTATCTGTAACCCCTGAGCATGTTGTTAAGGTGCAGGGAGAAGTGTCACTCTGGATGTCAAACATGTCAAAAAAAATGCTGATCGAGCTAGCGACACGTTGCTTTGATCATCGAGTATCACATATGTCCTCGTCTTTCGTCAGGGTGTCCCTTCGGATAGACGTAGATGAGACAGATTTTCGAGCAGGATTTGCCCTGTTGACCCCTACCACAGACCGATGTGCATGAGGAAGTCGCTACATCTGGAGGATATTCAGTTGGCTCCCCATCATGTTCTGCAGTAGGTGCATTGGAGCTCGCAGCCCAAGGTGCTGGTCCTGCATGGAGCGCTGAGATGTGTCGGTCACTGTTGCATTGCGCGCAACGGGTGACAGCTTTACACTCCTTAGCCTTGTGTGTTGTCGAAGCACAACATTTAAAACATATAGAGTTCTCTGTCAGGAAACTCCTTCGAACTGCAAGTGATTTTTCCCGAAAACCTCTACACTTCTTGAGGGAATGAGGTTTCTTGTGGAGAGGACACTGTCTATCTGGATCCATGACAGGCCCTTTAGGGGAATCTGATGAGGAGGGGTTTCCTACCTCAATTTAACCGATATTGAAAGTTTGGTATTCCATTGTTTGGATGAAGACCCGTCACCTTTGAACATGGCTGAGCTGGAGGTAGATAAAGCAAAGCTTGGGTCATTCCTCATCTCTGCATAGTGGTACACAAAGTCTACGAAGACTGAGAAAGGATGGTATGGGACGAGATGCTCCCTCTTGTAGCGAGACCCCACAGTTATCCACTGTTCCTGGGCATTGTGAGGCAATTTCTCTACGATGGGGTTTATTCCCCTTGCTGTGTCGAGAAAGCTGAGTCCTGGTAAGTAACCCTCATGCTTTACGGCTTCAATCTCCAGGAGCAGATCTCCAAGTTCTTGAAGTCTCTGGTGGTCTCTATTTGACAGCTTTGGGAAGCGTTCCAATCTATTGAAGAGAGAAGCTTCAATCGCCTCCGGAGAGCCATAGCACTTGTCCAGTCTACGCCAAAGCATGTCCAACCCCATAGACGGATAATGAACATGAACTGCCCTTATCCTCTTGGCATGATGCAGTGACTCCCCACCAAGCCACTTAATGAGCAGGTCCAGTTCTTCGCTCGGTTTGAGGTCTAGCCCCTCTACGGCATCATTAAAGCTAGATTTCCAGGACAGATAACTAGCAGGCTGGTTGTTAAACACTTTAAGTCCAGCTGTGACAAGATCTCGACGAGCTAAATATACAGCTAAGTCAGATACACCTGGGGCCTCTGATCATGAGTGCTGTAGCAGTTGGTTTGCTGAGTCTGTGTGATGGCGTGTGGGGATGCTGGATACGTTCACATCTGTATGAATGTATGCAGCACCTGAGGAGTTTTTATACCGAGAGGTCTGCTGCAGGGTTTCTGTCTGAGCATCTGAGGGATCCGACTGCTGCAACTTGTGACTGTAATGATGACCTTCATTGTCTGAAAGGGGTTTGTTTTGTGGCATTGGGAGCAGCCTCTGTTCCTTCATTAACTTGAGCCGAAGCATTATTTTGATTAGAGGCAAAATGTGCGAGGATGTACTCACCAGTATGATGTAGTGACTGCTTTGATGATAGAGAACGGCTGGCTTTACTCACAAGCTCACAGTTCTCTAAATCTGCAGCTGCCTCAAACACCTGAGCTTCCGCTGAGGCAGCCTCGGCTTCACATTCTTCCTTTAGTGCATTTAGTGTTGCCTCTTAGCGTGCCTTCTCCACTTGCATATCTATTTGACGCTTTGCATAGGCTGCTTGTGTGCATGCAGCTTCTGCTTTAGCACGAGCTCGAGCAGCAGCTACACTGGCCGAAGGCTTAGATGAGGGTCGCTAAGATGAGGATGATGAAGATGATGCAGCACACTCTGACCTGACCTCCAGGTCTTGATGATCAGAATCCTGTGGGTTTTGGTCTGACATTGCTGTATCAAGTAGGTGGATGTATCTTCAGTCCACAGGAATGGCAGTATTCCTCTGTTTGTTCGTTTATCAAGTCAAATAGATTCTCCTAGATGAATATGCATTATTTCTTCATAGCTTGAAATGATGGTTCATCTTTCCACTGTTCTGTCCTCACCAAGTGTTGTCCCCATGAATGTATACTCAGCTATACAGACAGCTAGACACTCTCCTGATCAAGCTCCAAGGAACAGACCAATGTTTTGAATTTTGGCAGTTTAATCAAGATAAAGTGTGAAACTGTGGACAAAGAAAGGATATACAAATAAAAATGTGTCAGAAACAATATCACACAAAGCTATACAAAGCTTTGTAAGAAATACAAAGAAAGAATACATTCAAATATTGTTAACAAACAAGGCATGGATAACCTCAATGAAAAACATTTCCCAATAAATAATGATGATTACACCCAAATGATTCATTTCTGTACTTCCCGTTTTTGACACACATCTGCTCAGTTTGTCTCCACATCATAAGATTAGACTTAACTCCTAAACATTTCTGTTATTATACTCTTAATCACAAGAATCATAAACTTAATACTTTTCATTACATGTGAGTACATTCAATACATGAATTAAATGAATACAGGCATGCATGAATCAACAGTTGATCTTTTTCTTACACATGAACAGCATTCAAAACAATCATACATGTGATACATAATCATTTAATCAATCATGATACATCATTAAAATACTTCAATTCATTCCTGATCAAACTCTTCATTAAAAGACTTACATATTTGATTCTTCTTTTATCATGTACTATATTTGAATCATTTTCTCATTTCAGCAAATTATGTTTTTAACTTCATTCTTACTGCGTGTTGCTTTATTAGGGCCCAAGCAACGAGGGCGCGAGGACCCTATTCTGCAAGGAGTTTTTATTATTCTCCTTTTTCTGCCAAATGAATTGCCTTTTTGGGGACTTGCCACCACTCAAAAACTCATGGAAGTTACCAGAAACATCAGTCGTGGCGAAAATTTACATGTGATCTGGTGATTGGAAATGGGTGTGGCAAAATGGCTCGCTAGCGCCCCCTAAAGTGCTGCCCCTGCCTCCAGTTTAATATATATGTACAAAACTCGATATGCATATGTAACTGGCCGAGACTGACTAAAAAGTCTCTTGGATCAATGCCATCAATGAAACAGGAAGTCAGCCATTTTGATTTTTGTGGCCACTTTTTGAAAATCACACACTTTGTATTTTAACGAACTCCTCCTAGAGATTTTACCCGATCAATTTCAAATTTGGTCAGTACTATCTAGACCCCACGAGGATGAAAAGTTGCTCAAATCCAGAGTTTTCGTTGAACAGTGTGGGCGTGGTCAGGCTTCAAATTTGGTCAAATTTTGATGTTTCGCCATGAAACAAAAAGTTGTCATAACTCCATTGTCTAAGGTCCAATCTGTATCAAACTTCACATGCTGGTTAAGAGTCCAGCCTAAAGACATCCACATGACCAAATTTAGCTATAGTCATAGTATTACCTTATGGCAACAGTAAATGACATATTTTACATTTTGATACACCACTACTAGGCCGTTGAGCATATTGCCTTCAAATTCAGTGAGAACAGCTATAACAAGTTGGTAATGCAGGATTCTGAAGCTTGTGCATTTTTGTGCAAAGTTGTAGGCACAGCTGTGCGGCGAATGTTGATGTTTCGCTGTGAAGAAGGAAGTTGTTATAACTCTGCTGTCCATGTTCCAATCTGCCCCAAACTTCACACGTTTGATAAGAGTCGCGCCCTGAACACATCTATACAGATAAATTTGATAATAGTCACAGCGCCACCTAGTGGCAATAGGAAATTATATACTTCAGAATTTCACGTGCTACTGTCAGGCCCTTCACCACAATGATCTAAAATTTGGTCAGTAAAGCCATAAGGCCTTGATGAAGCATTATTGTAAATATTGTGAGTTTGGGTCAAATGGCGTTGGCGCAATGTTTGATGTTCGCCATCAAACAGGAAGGTGGTGTTGAGAGGCCAGGGAAGCTCAGATTCTCACCAAAATTGACACGCTCATCAAAGGTGGTACTACTTACGATCTCATATGGTTTACAGGAGCGGTTGTAGCAAATTGGCTCCACAGCGCCCTCTGGAAAACTTCAAATAAGCATATCTGAGTCTGTGTTTAACCTACATGTATGAAATTTGATAGACATGTTTATAGTCCCACCCTGAAGACATCTACACAACAATATTGAGTAACAGTGATAGGGTCACCTGCTGCAATTGCAAAAATGCATCCTGTGACAATTTTTTATTACGTTTTCATGGTGTGGCCTTCAAATGATATAATCAAACATGAGTCAAAATTATTAGGTGGTGTCTAGCGCCACATAGTGGACAAAATAAATCACAATCCCTCCATCAGTGTCTATAATTTATGCAAATACAGAACCTTGCATTTATCCAGGTGTGCAGTAGTGAGGCCAATGATGGCGCATGGCCCAACGGGCACACACCCCGATGGGCGCCGTGGTACGAGGGCCTGTTCAACTCTGCTTGCAGCTTTAATTCATATTTGTGCTTGTGTGTTACTTCTGCCTATATGGAAGGGGACTTTCTACTCATGACATTCCCGATCAGTGGTCTCACCCTGTCTCTATGGGCCTCTGTGTGCTCTTTAATCTGGTTAAAGCAGGCTATAGCAGGAAGGGATTCTCAACTCTCTTGACATCCCTCTGCCCATCGCTACCAGGCAGATAGCTGATTGTTGACCAGCCGAGTCGTCTCAGTAGGGCTGGTTCAGAGCCGATTACACACATGAGGCACAAGATGGTTTAATCATCACTTACTTAATACTGAAGAGAAAAGTGGGCTTTATTGAAAGGTGACATTAACATACAGTACCAGTCAATAGTTTGGACACAGTTTCCCATCCACTTGAATGGGAAACTGTGTCCAAATTTTTGACTGGTAGTGTATGTTACAATTTACAGTAGAAAATGATAACATTTTTATTACATAATTGAATGCAGTTTTCCTAATGCCATCATTTTGAATAATCCCACATATAGAATGAAATATTAATCATGATAAAAATAATTTTAACCAGGTGTTCATTATAACATAACCAGTGCAGAGGAAAGATCTTAGAAACAGGACTGGGGTTCAGCCTCCATACAATCTGGACTCAGATCACCTGTGTTGGAGTTGACATTGACTAGACCAGCTTGATGACCTGGTCACCAGCCTGAGATAAGCCTTTTCTGCCCGTTTACATCGTGGGTGGCCTCTTGAATTTCTATTGACATGGATGCTCCTCTGAACTGACATCAGATTGTTCACACATGCCCACAAACAGCTGTCTCTTCCCAAATTTGAACTGTTATGTCATTGTGTTTTATTCAAAAGTTCTTTTCAAGAATATATGATTGTATTATTTCTTCCAGCCCATTTATGTGTTGAATAACCTGATATGGTGGTGAGTTGGTGAATGACCGTGTGAAGCAAAGCGCTACGAAAGCATGTGAGCTCAGGGTTACGGTTACACTATGGTGGTACTCAGAATATCTTCTCAAGGTTGGCAGGTCTGCTGGGACAGCCAGGTTT
This sequence comes from Chaunax sp. Z400, assembly GCA_037577475.1. Lineage (NCBI taxonomy): Eukaryota > Metazoa > Chordata > Actinopteri > Lophiiformes > Chaunacidae > Chaunax > Chaunax sp. Z400. The sequence goes on from CM075185.1 coordinate 32,827,196, forward strand.
ATACAGTTATAAGTGAAGAGGATGGATCCATGGGGACAACTGAGCAGCATGTCGACCTGGACAGAGGACAGGCTACTGAAACACAGAGGACAACACCATTCACACAGAGCAGCAAATGGAGGGAGAACACTAGTGAATGATAACATGCAAACTGGGGGAGAGAGAAAAGAGGAGAGGCTGAATCTCCTGCAGGAGACATTGTCACCTGTCATCAAATCTGCCTCAATTTGACAGTGTGTTTGAGAGCTGTGGACTTTATGTCAAAGACTGTGGAAATTAACTGTACAGAATGTGGTGTACCAATGTGGTTTATGCAGTTCAATGCAGTGAGGAGTGCAATGATCTGTATATCGGGGAGACAAAGCAGCCACTCCACAGACGCATGGCACAACACAGGAGAGCCAGCTCTTCAGGACAGGACTCCGCAGTTCACCTACTCCTAAAGGACAAAGGACACTCATCTGAGGACAACCATTTTCACAGTATGGACAGGGAGGACAGATGATTTGAGAGAGGAGTGAAAGAAGCCATCTATGTCAAATTGGAAAGACCATCTCTGAACAGAGAGACAAAATGTGGTCTCTCAATATGCATACGAGAGACGGCTGGTCCCAGCAACCCCAACGACCCACAATAGGACTGGGAAGGACCAGGAAGAAAAGGGAACAGGTTACTTAACGACTCTCGAGGTAGTTTCCATCTCACAGAGGATAAATATCCTGCCCTCGTACCAACAGTTTAGAACTGATGAAGCCTCTCAGATTAGAGGTGAAACGTCTTCAAGCTAAGAAAAGAAGTGCAGTTGCCTTTGAATCAACCTTCAAAGATGTACAGAATAGTCCTTACAAGTGTCCTCAGGGGGAAAAAAATGATGATGGAGGAACAATCATGGTTGGCTTAGATTTGTCTCTAACAAAGCAGTAAAAATATATAAATGTGGCAGGATGACTGAAATAAATGATGAGTTTGATAAATTGTAATTTAAAACCTGCAGTAAAGTAGTAAAAAAGAAAAGCCTATTCAGACAAATTGTGTATTTGTGTATTTCAGTTTGTGGAGAAGAGGAAGGAAATGAAGTCAGAAGGAAGGACAGACAAGGAGCTGGAGGAGAGCTACTGTTTCCTTTTGGCTGACACCTCAAAGGTGAGATGACTCCATGGATGGCAGAGTTCCGTCTACAGACGGATGTCCGTCAAAATTGATTTTTTTGTTCCGTCATCTGTCACTTTATTGTTATTGCTGCTGAAGAAAAAAAAGATTTTGCTGTATTTTTTGCTTCAAATTAATAAAAAGAAAAAATTATGGCAGAAATTAGATGCCCATTGAGTTCTCCTGTATGTGTGCCTACGGGACATGCGATTGATCAGTTTCAGTTGACTGGCACTGTATTTCCGCCTCTCGCTTTGTATACGATTGATCGGCGAGGGAAGAAGACAGTACAAGCTTGACCCAGCTTCATGCGGTATTTAAACATCAATCTTTCTAAAAAATAATAAGAGGTATGCTAAGTTTATTTAATGTGAATATATTTTTCTGTAGGTATGGGTATTGTAATCTGGTTATGAGTGGCCCCGGGCTAAATTACCAAAGACTTTATTAAGCCCCGACATCGCTGCTTTTTTATCGGCAACGTTCTGGTGTAATCAAGCTAGCAGGCGCTCCTCTGCTCTGCATGTCGGGGATTAGCTCTCCCACACAGGCGTGGAGCTAATATCAGACCAGACAGGCAGTGGAGAAAGTTTTAATTGAGTTGACAACAACTCTGCTAGTTACTGTAAGTGCAATAAAATTATTAAGAAGCCGTTACTTTATCAACACACATGTTTGTGATGACACCAGAATGTTTTTTCACCAGTGCTCTGGGGTGCTCGACCCTTCAGTGAGGGTGCTCTGAAAAAATGGGTTGTGCCAGGCACCCCAACACACAACCGCGGGCACAAATGGCTCTGTGACGGTAGCAATAAAATTCTAAATACAATTATTCAGTTCTCAGGACACACACCGGCCAGCCATATCATTATAACCACCGACAATACAAGTGACTGTAATTAATTACCTGGTTATCATGGCAGCTTTCAGTGGGTGGGATAGATTAGGCAGAAAGTGGACATTTTTTTCCTGAATTTACTGAGTTGGAAAATGTGGGAAAAACGGTGAACCAGTGAAAGGATCATGGGCGCTCAAGGTTTATTGATGTGTGTGAGAGAGCTGTAGCAGAAACAGCTGGAAACATTCATGCTGGTCCTGATAGAAAGGTATCAGAACAAACAGTGACATCACAGTGACACATTAAAAGTAGGAAATAATTAAAGGATAAGTTTGTACGTTTTCTGATAAATTAACTCAGTGCTAGACTTTCCTGATTTGACACAGAATGGCCCAATATTGAGTTTATACAGTGACCTTGTTGTTGTAAACATTACTGTTGCTGCTCTAGAAGCAACATGTAATTATATTTAAAATATAAATAAATTCTAATTCAGTTCTGAATTTATTCTTTTTAAAAATATCTTTTGTAAAACGCAATTATTTTCATAATGAAAAAGAACCAATTACCAAAGAGTATTGGTAATAGTAGTATTGATAAAATCCTGATGATACCATGAGACCAGTTAAAAAAAGTTGAGTCAAAAGATTTTTCTCACCAGCACCCATGTGACTCTGAGCTGTGCTGCTGCAGGCTTTTTTCTCTCCTCTCTGCTTTACTGCTTCTAAGGATCAGTTTTGTGGCTGATGGAAACCAGGAAGGGCTCCTCCACTGACTACCTGTTTCCTCCAAAGGCTTCTCATAGCTGAATGATCACTCGTCAAGAATGAGGCAAATCTTAAGGTTAAAGAAAAAAAACATTTTATGTGAGACTTTTTATCCCTAAACTATGTCCTTTATCACGGACACACATGCACAGTTTTTCATGCAAACAGGCAAACATGCTACAATCACCTGATTTATTCTATACTGACGTTACGTTACCACTAACCTGTTGTCCACACCTTTCAGCCATTCTCCAGGTGTGTTTGTCACCACAATGTTTCATCTGGTGCAGAACAGTTTTTCATGTAGAACATCAGCCAATTACCTTGTACCATTTTTAGCCACAGTTTTTGTTGGTAAATGTCACACATTCTTGTTGCAGGTCTGCATCTTTACCACCAGAAACAAGGAAGTGAGTTTGGTGACGTCCAACCACGGCCTAGCGTGGGGGACTGCTATGATTGATGAAACTTGTGGGAGAATACAATGACTTGGGATGATTAGACAAAATTGCAAGGTCATGCAAAATTCCCAGGGATTGGTTGACTTTGTGTTAATTGTTGTTATCATGACGTTCTTTAGGGGCCGTTAATTGGATGTCTAATTCTTCTGAATGGTTTATCTGTTTAGGTGCCCCTGCTCTGTGAGAAGGGACTGTTTGTGGGTCAGAGCTGGATCACGGTGCTGGGAAACCCCAGTAAAGGTAGGAGTAAACAGACACATGCTGAGACATACGTTTAGAGAGCACACATTGATTATTGTTCACACACTACTGAAGGGAGAGGTCACAAATGTGTTATTTCTAGTGGAGACTCTAAGCTTAAAGACATGCAGCACTTTATGAGGATTGTAACAACCAGTCCTATTTAGAACTGAACTGAGGAAGGAAAATGACCTATGATCTCTCTCTCTCTCTCTCTCTCTCTCCCTCTCCCTCTCTCTCTCTCTCTCTGTGTGTGCTCGCTCCTTTTAGGAGTGTATCTGTCCAGGTACTCAGACTTGCTCCAGGTTAACCCCATGACACCTGGAGCCACAGGGGACATCATCATTTTCAAAGTGATGAAGGTAAATCAGCTGGCTGGTGTCATCATCGCTGCCTCAGTCTCGTGACATATTTAGCGTTTGTGCCTCTCTGCCTCATTCATCCTCCACACAGGTGACTTCCAAGGACAGAGGCATTTTGTTCTCTGTCTTCATATTTGGCACAAACATCCAATCTGACTCAAGGATGAACTGATAGGATATAATTATGGTGACATTTTATATACATAGTGAACATTCTTCAGTGTGACAGAATGTTCTGTTACAACACTTTGCTGGTCATTATTGAACACCATGACTCAGGAATTGAAGGGAGATTGGGACCATTAATGTTGGTTTCACCAAACTCTGGTGATGCTATAAGTCAGTGGTTCCCCAGGAGACACTACCCCCAGCCCCACAGACATCTCATTGAACTGTAAGGGTTTACTTTGGTTCCTAATGCGGCATAAACAAAAAGTAAACACATATACAGTATAATATACACCACATGTCAACAGATGAGACAGAATAACCTCCAAATCCTACTTTTTATGTGGATTCCAAACTTTTTTTTACTACTACTTATACCACTACTGCTACTATTATTACCATTACTTTAGCCACTGTACACACACAGATTACAGTTAGAGGAGTTGGCAGCAGAACATTTAGCTGTTACGTGTAAACTGGTCAAATAAACTTGAAAACAATAAGTATCACCTCCCCACAGATTAGTGAGAGGGATGGGAACCTATGGCCTCATATCAGGCTGCAGTGTGGGGTTGTACTGGAGACCAATTCAATTTGGCTCAGACCAAACAGACATGTTTATTATACACTCTGAACCAGTCACAAGTTAATGGGGTAGGTTCTGCATACCATATACACTGCATACCACTGTGAGTAAAGCACAGGTGAGTTCTGTCATTATTTAAATCTCCTAGCATTCCAGTGGACAGGGCTGACGTTGGGGTTTACGTGAGTCTGTGGTCATTTGGAAGATGGCAGGTTTTTTTGTTTCAAGTGATTAAAATGCATTTTTCAATGGACATTGCTGCTTGAAATGACCATTGGCAGATTGTATGAAATAATTTACTATATACAGTATACAATAAAGTTAGCAGAAAACTAGCCGGCACATACTGAGAGGGCTGGGTGAGTAAATACATCTTCCAAACGGCCAACCTTGTGAGCCACTCATTATCAGGGTGGTCAATGAAGGACATTTTAAACTGTCCAAACTGTCCATGTGGAACACCACCTTAGATGCTCCATAAACCTCCCACAATTGTTTTAATTTAGAACATGACCAGCATATGTGGAGATGGTTACCTATATGTGCTCCACAGTTTCTTCAGCATTTATTAGTGTGTTGGTCCCATCTTTGCAGTTATGTGGGGTGTTCAAAAATGTCTGGTAATTACTTTCTATTTTAATTATCTCCAAGTATTAGCACTAGTTACCATGTGAGCCTCAGTACATATTTCTTCCCAGTCCTCCCTTGATATCACTTATTGTATCTCGACCTCCCATCTTTCTTTAATATGTACTGAATTATTTGGGTTCATAAATAAAAATTCCTGGTATAAGTAAGAGATTACCTTTCCTTTGTCTCCCCCTAATTGTAAATTTATTTAAGTATTTCTCTTGTCCTGTGGGGTTTACAATTTTGTCCCAGTCTTTGTGTTTTGTTAAAAGGTGTCTTAATTGTAAGTATCTGAAAAAGTCTGTTTTAGGGAGGAGAAATTCATCTCTTAATTGTTCAAATGGCTTCAGAGCGCCCCTTTCTTACCATTGATGTATATAATTGAGACCATACCCTGACCATCTTTTTAATCCTGTGTCCAACTGAGAGGGTGTAAAATTTCTTATTGATCTGATGCTTGTCAGAGAAGAGATTGATTTAGTTAACCTAAATGTGGATTGTATTTCTCTCCATATTCTTAAGGTGAACACTCTCCCAATTCAATCTTTTTCAAGGAACCATCTTGAAAGGGCAGTTCAGATAGAGCTTCTTGGCACTGACTTTTTTCAACATTAAGCCACCGTGTATCTGTGAGGTCTCTAATCCACGCTGTGAGGGGTTTCATTTGTGCTGCTCAAAAGTAATATCTAAGATTTGTGAGTCCCAGTTCTGTCAGGTACAGCAGGTCATCATCAGCGTATAGTGATATTTTGTGTTCTTTTCCGTTAACTATCATGCCTTTTATTTTTCTGTCTTCCCTAATGAGCTGAGCCAATGGTTCTATACCAATTGCAAATAGGAGAGGAGATAATGCACAACCCTGCCTGCACCCACGTTGTAATGTGAAAGCTTTTGATCTGTGTCCATTTACTTTAACAGGGGCTTGAGTATATAGTATTTGTACCCGTGTCAGGAAATTAGGTTGGATTGGATTTTGGTTGATGTCCTAAGGCCCATGACATCATCAGGGGAGCATGGTCTGACAATGTGATTGGAAGTATTTTATATCAACAACTCTATGAATTTCAGACTTAGGGATAAAGAAGTAGTCGATTCCCGAGAAAGACAGATGTCTACTTGAATAATATGGCTAAGTCCCTTCTATTTCGTAGCTTATGTCTCCATACATCTACAATACCAGACTCTGTGGATTGCCCATTTAACATCTTACTCATTCTCGTTGGTGGAGTTACTGGCACAGGTTCCCTGTCTAGAGACTGGGACATGACGCAATTGAAGTCTCCTCCCATTAACAGATGCCCACTGCTATGTTGCAATAAGAAACTGAACATAGTTTTAATGAAGATTGGATCATCCTTGTTTGGGGCATATACATTCATTAAGGATATGTTCGTCTCATCGATAGTCCCATTTACTAAACTATATCTGATTCAGTGTCCTTATGGGTTTCTGTGGCTGTGAAGTTTATTGTCCTGTGTACTAAAATGGACCCTCTTTTTCTCCCTGAGGAGTAGTAAACTTTGTCTGCCCAGGATCTTTTTAACCTTTCATGCTCTTTATGTGGGAGGTGGGCTTCCTGTAGGAATGCAATTTGACATCTGACTTGTCATAACACTTTGAATTGTGATCAAAGTTCTGGGTCCCGAAAATGAATGAGGTCACGTTCTGTTTTTATAATGAGCTGCTGTGATCGATTCTTTTTCAATAAAACCTTCTACTCATCAATCCCAAACATTACCACTACCCACCCCTCGGACTAAATGAATTACTGTATACTACATAGAATCAGAATATTTTTTACCAGTAGTATTTACCACTTAATGTGCCATATAGCAGGACAACATAAAACAGATCTGTTTACAAATATTATTCAGCTCTCTATATATTATTATTATTATTATTATCAGAATGTGAAGAAGAGGTGCAGTAAAGGTTAACTCTATATATATATATCTATATACTGTATATATAGAGTAAACCTACAGTACCAGTCAAAAATTTGGACACAGTTTCCCATTCAAGTGGATGGGAAGTTATGTCCAAACTATTGACTGGTAGGATATATAGATATATATAGATATATATCTATATATATCTATATACAGTTGCAAGAAAAAGTATGTGAACCCTTTGGAATTACCTGGATTTCTGCATAAATTGGTCATAAAATGTGATCTGATCTTCATCTAAGTCACAACAATAGACAAACACAGTCTGCTTAAACTAATACCACACAAATAATTATATGTTTTCATGTTTTTATTGAACACAACATGTAAACATTCACAGTGCAGGGTGGAAAAAGTATGTGAACCCTTGGATTTAATAACTGGTTGACCCTCCTTTGGCAGCAATAACCTCAACCAAACGTTTCCTGTAGTTGCAGATCAGACCTGCACAACGGTCAGGAGGAATTTTGGACCATTCCTCTTTACAAAACTGTTTCAGTTCAGCAATATTCTTGGGATGTCTGATGTGAATCGCTCTCTTGAGGTCATGCCACAGCATCTCAGTCGGGTTGAGGTCAGGACTCTGACTGGGCCACTCTAGAAGGCGTATTTTCTTCTGTTGAAGCCATTCTGTTGTTGATTTACTTCTGTGCTTTGGGTCGTTGTCCTGTTGCATCACCCATCTTCTGTTGAGCTTCAATTGGTGGACAGATGGCCTTAAGTTCTCCTGCAAAATGTCTTGATAAACTTGGAAATTCATTTTTCCGTCGATGATAGCAATCTGTCCAGGCCCTGAGGCAGCAAAGCCGCCCCAAACCATGATGCCCCCTCCACCATACTTCACAGTTGGGATGAGGTTTTGATGTTGGTGTGCTGTGCCTTTTTTCTACACATAGTGTTGTGTGTTCCTTCCAAACAACTCAACTTTGGTTTCATCTGTCCACAGAATATTTTGCCAGTAGTGCTGTGAAACATCCAGGTGCTCTTTTGCAAACTTCAAACGTGCAGCAATGGTTTTTTTGGACAGCAGTGGCTTCCTCCGTGGTGTCCTCCCATGAACTCCATTCTTGTTTAATGTTTTACGTATCGTAGATTCGTCAACAGAGATGTTAGCATGTGCCAGAGATTTCTGTAAGTCTTTAGCTGACACTCTAGGATTCTTCTTCACCTCATTGAGCATTCTGCGCTGTGCTCTTGCAGTTATCTTTACAGGACGGCCACTCCTAGGGAGAGTAGCAACAGTGCTGAACTTTCTCCATTTATAGACAACTTGTCTTACCGTGGACTGATGAACATCAAGGCTTTTAGAGATACTTTTGTAACCCTTTCCAGCTTTATGCAAGTCAACAATTCTTAATCGTAGGTCTTCTGAGAGCTCTTTTGTTCGAGGCATCGTTCACATCAGGCAATGCTTCTTGAGAATAGCAAAATCAAAACTGGTGTGTGTTTTTTATAGGGCAGGGCAGCTTTAACCAACACCTCCAATCTCGTCTCATTGATTGGACTCCAGGTTGGCTGACTCCTGACTCCAATAGCTCTTGGAGAAGTCATTAGCCTAGGGGTTCACATACTTTTTCCACCCTGCACTGTGAATGTTTACATGGTGTGTTCAATGAAAACATAATTGTTTGTGTGGTATTAGTTTGAGCAGACTGTGTTTGTCTATTGTTGTGACTTAGATGAAGATCAGATCACATTTTATGACCAATTTATGCAGAAATCCAGGTAATTCCAAAGGGTTCACATACTTTTTCTTGCAACTGTATATAGATATATATAGATATATATATACGTATATACGTATATAGATACGTATATATATATATATATACGTATATAGATACGTATATATATATATATATAGATATATAGATACGTATATAGATACGTATATATATATAGATATATGACAGAGAGAGAGATCTCATTGATTTGGGCAGTCTCTCTCATCGTCAGTAATCTGTGTTCATTCTGTCCGTATTTGTGCGTGGTTTTGGAGAGCTTACGGATACAGATGAAACACAGCAGTACCAAAGGAAATAGTTTGGGGCAGTGCGGCTATAATTCAAGCAACAGGACAAATGTATACGGACACAATGAGGAAGAAAAAAGTTATGTGGAAGAAACTCAATGTATGTCGCAATGTATTTAATAGCCTCATAGGCCACAGGAGTACATCACTACCTCCTCCCAAACCTTTTGACTCTTCACTGCCCTCTTGTGGATGAATCAATGTCAGTGTAAAAGATGCATGGAAGGATGTGGGCATTGAAGACCACACCGTTTAAAATGGACATGTCTATTTTCATATGTAAATGAAGTATAAATGAGCCCTAAGACTGGATCTGTAAACACCTCACATTACCAGGTATTCTGGATCGAAGATCTGGACCGAAGATCTGGACCAATCAAAGTTCCAGACAATTTTTCTCCCCCGATTGTCAAGAGCGGCGAATCAGAATGAAATATTAGCCATTCTCCTGTAGTGTGAGCCCGGACCTGTGGAATGTCAGTCCATGACTGTGTGTGTTTCTACAAGCTGAGTACAGACTGACCTCTAATGTCACCACCAGCATCAGCAGCGGAGTCTGTCCTTTCCATGGGATGGCCAATGAAATGTTGTCTTTAGCAGGTCCTTCTGCCTGTCTCAGGTATATAAGGTGAACTGCTGAAATGTACACTGCCTGGCCAAAACAAAAGTCAACACCTGGATTTAACTAAGCCACAATTACTAAAAAATTTAATTAAAAATTTAAATTACTAATAAAAATGCAGTAATAATTACTGCAGTGATTAATATGATTCAGCTGGCAATAATATATAATAATGCATGCTGTAATCAAAGCTTAAGGTGGTCCAATGAAATATTAGAGTGTGTGACTTTTTTATTTTGACTGGGCAGTGTATTTCCTAACATCTGCAGCAGCCTCTTGACTGTTGAGTCTTTAAAGGCCCATTTATGCTTTACGTTAAAGATGGATACGGAGACAGACAGGGCCCTCCGTACGTCTTCTGCGTTCATTCCATACGTAATCGGACATGATTTCAGGGAGCTTACGGATACGGATGAAATGGGCCACCGGAAATGAATGATGGCACTGTAGCTACAATTCAAGCAGGGCATGACAAATATGTACGTAAACAAAGAAGAAGATAAAAGTGAAACGATAAAGTGTAAAAACTCATCTTCCTCAAGTCTCGATGCACTTCGTGACCTCACAGACCACCGCCGAGTACATTGTTACCTCTGCTTTTACCGCTTTGTATTTACTAGGTACATCATCACAACCTCCTCCGACCGTCGCCATATTTGCTGTTGTTGAAACTTTTGAAACTTCACTGCTCCACTGCGGTTGTATCGATGTCGATATAGAGGACGTATGGATCGACGGATAGACTGTTTATGTACGGCCATAACCATTTAAGTATGTAGAGGGAACACAAATGGGCCTTAAGCCCGCCTGATGGTGTAAGGAACCCCAAAATTCAAAGGCGTTCTCCTCTGTTGTATGTTCCCTCTTGTGAACAATCATAAAACCTAATAGACTTCTATAGCCATCTGGGTCTTTATTCCAGAAAAAGCCACGACATCTTACATTAGAGCCCAGATGACTAGAAGAACCTGGTCACTCCTATTCTGTCTGACCAATCAGTGATCTGTAGTGTTTTAACCCCACCTGTTAGTATATCCTCAGCTAACTTGAAACCTCAATAGGGTTAGTGAGTTAGTGAACCACTGCTGTCGGTAAAAAGAGGGACAAAGAGATTCAACAGACTCTTTTTCCTTAACTCAGGGTTCAGCAAAACCTGTCGTCTGAAGAGATCCTTTACTTAACTATTATAACTGTAATCTGTTGTCAGGATGTAGCAGCTTTTCATCTATGCTGATAACCTCCACTCAAATGAAAACAAATGTCTGGAGGAGCGGGAGGCGAAGAGCTTTTTTTTTTGAGATACTGTATTAATCCTACAGGGGGAAATTCTTTCTCTGCATTTGACCCATCCCTGAGGAGCAGTGGGCTGGCACTACATTGCGGCGCCCGGGAAGCAAATTGGGGTTCAGTCTCTTGCTTAAGGATACTTCAACTTGTAGACTTGCAGGGGCTGGGGATCGAATCACTGACTTTTTGTTGTGTGAACGACCACTCTACCTCCTGAGCCACAGCCGCCCTCGCCCCTTGACCCTTGAAGCACATTATCATCCATCAAATATTTCAGATTTAAGGCAAGTAATGTCAACCAACAACAAATCATATTCAAAGAGTTGAAAACAGCTGAGAACACACCACAAACTACTGGGGCAGCTGTGGTAGACCGGTCATCCACTTATCAGAAGGTCACTGGTTCGATCCCCAGCCCCTGCAGTCTACATGTTGAAGTGTCTTTTGGCAACATACTGAACCCCAAATTGCTCCCAGTATCTGTTCCATTGGTGTGTGAGTGCTTGTGTGAATGGTTACTGCTCCTGATGAACAGGTGGCTCCTTGCATGGTATGAATGATACCACTGTGCGAATGTTTGTGTGAATGTTGGCTTGTGTTGTAAAGCGCTTTGAGTGGTCAGTCAGACTAGAAAGGCGCTATAAAAGTACAGTCCATTTACTACTGTATAATAAATGCAATGGCCAAGAACATGTCACCGTATCCATCCAGCTCACACAGACACACTGAAATGACCAATCACATTCAATTTATGTCCTAAAATCTGAAACACTAAAGGCAATAACCCTTTTATTCATAGGCCTGCCTGGAATTGTTCTCATTTGGTTGCATTCTGTGATGGCATATTTATTTTTAGCTAGCCTATATTTTAGGCACAGTGGGGGGAGTAAAAGAGGAGGAGATGACTCAATCCAGGTGAATAAAAAAACCTTAAGTATGTGAAGAAATAGCTAGAATGTTGCACAACATAAAAGTCAAAGCAACACCTTGCTTATTTAATTTTGGGTTATGTTTTAGTAGATAGGCACTGAATTTAGGTAAATAAGGAGGAACAGTTTTATTTTGATGCAAAGATCTGTACATTAGCAGGAATGCAGCACATCAGGGATGTAAGAGCAGTGTTCTTATCTGAGAGCACAAAAAAACCCATTTGTGTCACGGAAATCATTGAATAATCATGATGAATAATCGTAATCTCAGTATTAATCAAAATGATCTTTTTGGCCATAATGGTGCAGCCCCACCTCTCTGATATATGTTTACCTAGCATGTCATGACAGAATGTTAACAGTTGGTGTGGTTTTGTTTGCAGGGGAAAGTGAAGAGCATCTATGAAAACATGAAGAACCTTGTTGATCCAACGCCTCGCTTCGATAGCCACATCTCCAAAAATGCCTGTAAAGTCACCTCGCTCACCTCCTACCGCGCCTTCGAACTCACACAGGTAAACTCACTCTGACATCACAAACTTCATAACAACTGCAGACTCCAGTTTTTATTTCGTTTTATTGGATTTAATTTTTGGTGTATTTTTTACCTTACTTGGAGAGTGACAGTGAAGAGGCAGACAGGAAATGAGAGCGATAATACATGCAGCCTTGGTGACTTATGTTATCCATGGCGGCCTTTCATTGACCAAGGTGCTCCAGCAGAGACCAGTCTCACAGGAACCATTAATAAATTAAACATATGGACCTGTTATCCCTGGACATTATTTCACTCGTTGATGCAATAGTACATCTTTCTGCTTTTATGAATTTTATTTTGGTGTTGAAATATTTAAATAAGTAAATCATGGCTTTGAACATTAATTTTCTGTGGTTTATTCCAGCAATACTTCTATGAGTATACATTTGATGAGCTGCGGCAGCGGCCTCGCCAAGTTTGTCCATACGCCGTCGTCTCCTTCCACTTTAAAGGAAAAGACTCTCCACTTCCCAGCACACCTCTGGCTCCCATCAGGTACAAAAATCAACGTGCTTAACCCTCACATTCTTTTATTTGTATTGTAGAATATTTGTCAGTAATGTCAGTTATACAGGGTTTGTTACAAATGGGTTCAAGCTTAACCTGGAAGAGTCATAATGTTGATCTCAGCACTAAATATCTGATTTTCCACATTCTTTGTGTGTTTGATGGACAGGCTAAATAGCCATTCAGCAAAGGGGAGTAAAGGTGAGCATCCAGGTTTTCCTTTCAGTCACACAATAACATAAGAACATTTACAAACCATAGTAGGAAGTCTTCTTCTTCCTGACTGTGACACTGATGAGCTGTAATCTCTTTCATTGTGTTTAACCTCTCAGAACGGGTTCAGTTCACGGTGTGGACTGGAGATTTGGTGAAAGGAGACAGAGTTCTCTTCCAGATCTCCCTTCGCTCTTTCTCTCCTCCCATCCTGCCCCACAGACTGTGAGTATTGCACTGACTTCTCACTATTTAAGAATGTTATCCTCTGAAAGTAATGAAATCACTGTACCTGTGTCCAGTACAGAGGGAATTATAGGATGTGTGTTACAAGGTAATGCTAGCCTTGCATCATCCAAACTGAAAAAAGGGACCCGTAACAAGTCAATTCTACCTTAATTAGCCTATAATACCTTCTGAATGACATCATCAGTCTTCTCAGTTGGAGAATCTCATCATGAAGCAGCTGCAGGAAACCCAGCATATCATTTTCTGCTCAGTTGTTTGTTTCTGTGGAGAAATTTATCAGCTGTTTTTTCAGCTTGGCTTTACCTTTAACTCTACTGTCTGCCTTAGATTTTTATCTAGATGCTAAAGGAAGGATGATAAGATAAGATAAGAAGATATTCATCCCATAGGGGGAAATTCTTTTGTTACAGCAGCATAGAACACAAATCAATACACAACAGATTACAATATAGCAGCAAGTACAAAGTATAGGCAGGTAAAGTCATAAAAGGTTAAAGTGACAGTTGCAATAAATAGCTTACTAGAACTATGAAATTATGTACAGAGGTAGAATTATATACAGACAATACAGTGCAGTGTATGATGGTTGATGGGTTATGACAGTGATGTATTAAACAGTTTAATGGCAGTGGGAAGGAATGATTTGAGGTGTCTCTCAGTGGTGCCGCAGGGCATCATCAGTCTATCACTGAATGTGCTTTTGCAGCTGTTAACAGACTGAAACAGAGGATGAGAGGGATTGTCCATGATGTCCAGGAGTTTGGATAGTATCCTCCTCTCAGCCATCTCTTTCAGGGGGACCAGGCTGACCCCTAGGACTGACCCTGCCTTCTTTTTTTTCTTCTTTTTTTCTGAGATACTGTATTCATCCCACAAGGGGAAATTCTTTCTCTGCATTTGATCCATCCCTGAGGAGCAGTGGGCTGCCACTACATGCGGCGCCCGGGTAGCAAATTTGGGTTCAGTATCTTGCTCAAGGACACTTCAACTTGTAGACTTGCAGGGGCTGGGGATCAAACCTGCGACCTTTTGTTCCGTGAACGACGGCTCTACCTCCTGAGCCACAGCCTTAAGAAATTTTAAATTTTATCAGTCCTATGGGCTTCAGCAGATTTAGCACTGTTTCCCCAGCACAGCATAAAATACAGCACTGGCTACCACTGACTGATAGAAAATGTTCAGAATATTGTAAGAAACACTGAAGGACCTGAGCTTCCCAAGAAAACAAAGTTGACTCAGGCCCTTCTTGTAAGTGTGATGTGCATTTATTGTCCTGTCCAGTTTATTGTCCAGGTACAGTCCCAGGTATTTGCAGGACTGTACCATGTCAATGTCCATCCCCCGGATTGAGACAGGAGTAAGTCGTCTACAAAAGCTCCAATGACACTCCTATACTCCCCCTCCTCTCCCCCTCTCACAACATCCCACTATAACACTGTCATCGGAGTACTTCTGTAGATGGCATGAGTCAATAAATAAATAAAAATAAAAAATAAATAAATGTGGAGCAAGGACAATCCCCTGGGGGGCACCAATGTTACTGACTACCAGGTCTGACACACCACCCTGTAGCCTCACATATTGTGGTCTACCGGTGAGGTAGTCAGTGATCCAGGTCACCAAGGAGCTGTCCACCTGCAGTGTCCTCAGTTTGTCTGCCAGCAGCACAGGCCGTATGTTGTTAAACGCACTTGAGAAATCAAAGAAAATCATCCTCACTGTGCTTCCTGATGTGTCCAGATGTGAGTAGGTCCTGTGGAGAAGATGGATAATGTCATCGTCCACTCCTGTGTTGTTCTGATATGCAAACTGCAGGGGGTCCAAACCATCCTTAACCATTGGTTTTAGATGGTCCATTACAAGCCTCTCCCAAGTCTTCATACGGTGCGAAGTCAGTGCCACAGGCCTGTAGTTGTTCAGTATGCTGGGACGATTTTTTTGGGACAGGGACCAGGCAAGAGGTCTCCCACAACATCGGAATGTGACCCATCCTCAAGCTCATATTAAAGATGTACTGTAGGGACCCCACACAGCTGCTCAGCACATAGTTTGAGGACCTTGGGTTTAATTCCATCTGGACCTGCTGCTTCACCTGCCTTGAGCTTCTGCAGTTTTAGTTTGACCTCTTCCTGTGTGAAGGAGATGTCCTGCTGTGAGACTGTAGTTAGCTGAGGTGGAGGAGACATTGGATATGGGATCATAACAGCAGGTGGTGTGAGAGGAACAGGGAGGAGTGGTAGAGAAGAGGAGAGGGCCAGGGTGAGAGGGGAGAGGGGCTGCACTGAGGTGTTGTGTGGTATAGAAGCCAGGGAGAGTGTGGTGGGGGATGGGGTCGTTGAGTTAAACCTGTTGAAGAACATGTTCAGCTCATTAGCCTTGTCTCTGTCCCCCTCAGTCATCTGGCTGTTCTGTCCATAGCCAGTGATGGTCCTCATACTTGACCACACCTCCTTGACACTATTGGCGCGTTCCATTTACCTCGGAAGTTGGAATTCGGAACTGGGAATGACGTTACACCCGAGTTGCCCGCGTTCCAGTTAACAAAAAGGTTGGAAGTCGGAAAACAAGATGGACACCCCCCAGAAAACGCTTGTTGTTCTTGCTCTTTCGGAATATAAACAACTTCTGGACAAATATGCGGTCCTCCTACAACCCACAAACACCTTAGAAGAGCGGCGCAGAAGGTATGTTTGTTTTCAGTGTATTTGTATTTGATGTGTAAAAACGTTCGGACTGCTTTGTAACCAGTAATTCCGCAACCAGTACACAAAGGAGGGCTCTTCAGAAAATTTAACGACTACAATGTAATTTTCTCAACATAATTCATAATAGTAGTCGTCTAATTTGGATATGTATAACATACATTTTTATAAATGTGCTTAATATTTTAAATAAGATTGGAAAACGTCACTCATCCCCAACGAACTTTGTCTAGCCAGAGCTGCACAAATTATTTAGAAATAATATGTGATTATTAGATAGTATTGTATTATTTCAATGTCTGATAGGCTTTACTTAAATACTTTCTGTCTCTGACTTAGAATATATACTCATCCTGAAGACTGGAACAGAGTGGGAGGTTATGCTGAACATGGATAACTACACTTTTGCATGCCATTTATGAGTCACCAAGCCACAGTTTGAATATCTCCTGATGAAGTTGCAGGAGAACGGCATAAAAAAGGAACACAGTCAAGGTCTACAACCAGTCCCTGTGACAAAGAAGGTGCTGATGTTCCTGTGGTACATGGCCAGCCAAAACAGCTTTCGGGAGATGTCAGACAAGTTTGATGTGTCACAGTCATCAGCACACAGGATTTTTTTAGACGTGCTCAACATAATTTGTACAATGGGACCATCATTCATCTCCTGGCCAAATACTTTTGAGAAAGCAGCCTCTGCTGCTGCTTTCCACCGTCTCTGTGGCCTTACTGATGTCATTGGTCAATTGGTCATTGTCAATTGATGGGTGCCACATCAGGGTGCAGAGGCCACCCATAAAGTCCCTGTCACACCAATGCATATTTGTAGAAGTATATATATATACTATGACCTGGAAAAATGAGAAAAACGTAGCAGGAATTCCTCTTACTTTTCGGGTACTTTTCATGGACTTTTATAACATTTCAATTACTTGACATGGACGGTGAGAACTTCACTATACGTCTAGCAGGCCCTGTAAATTTTGAACTGTTCAAAACTTAAGTGGCAGTCAGCCGTTTTGCTCAATACGTATCAATTACTCATCATGTACTCGTTCAAACTTCACTTACTTACTGTCTACTTATCAGTTACTCCCTGTGTCGTTGTAGCAACTTATAGGATGTGCCTGTATGAAGAGGGGAAGTTCCCACAGGTACCCCACATCATAAGAGTTTTTACCAAGTAGGCAATGAGACATCAATGAGTTTGCAATAAGAAGCAAGAAGTCAATGGAGTTGATATTGAGTATGTGATGAGTCACACAAGTTTGCCACAAGTTAATGGTGAGTACGATAAGTCTGTGGTACAGCTGCAGCAGCATGGGGGTTTAAATACTCTGCTCAGTCCATCTGAGTCATACAGAAGAGATCATAATGGCTGATCACAGACAGTTAGCACTACTGCAATTGGATGAAGCAGAGAATGATCCTGCTTTATATCAGTTATTATTGCATAGGAGGAGGAGGAGAATGAGAAGAAGACAACAAAGGAGGCAGTGCCGGGTGAGACTGGCTTCAGCGGGGGGTGACTGTGTGTCTGAATCCCAACTGTTCCAGCCGAAATATTTATAGTACTTCTCGCTCCCGGCTGTGACGTCAGCGGGCTGTATTGCGTACTTGTTAAGGACTTCTCGTAATTCTTGCTTACTTCTAATACTCAGAGGTTACTTCACTCTTACTCGCCTTACTTGCCAGCTGCTCATCCATTCCCATGACTAGAACTCATAGAAGATGTAGTACGTACTTGACAGAACTCCACAAGGACTTCAGGTACTTGTCAGTTACTTCTCATATTCACATTACTAACTCTGTTTTTATGACTATCATGGCCGTTCTTCCACGTTTTAATAAACGTCGGGAACGTACCAAGGACTTTTTGAAATACACATTGGTGTGACAGGGGCTTAAGAGGAGAGGACTACATGAACTGAAAGTCATTCTATTCCGTCCTCCTTCAGGGAATTGTTGATGAGAAGGGGCGATTCATTGACATTTTTGCTGGACCACCAGGCAGGGTTCATGATGCCAGGATGTTGAGGGCCTCCAACTTCTACACAGCATGGCAGGAGGAGATGGGTGCATAAAAGTTGCTGGGAGACAGTGTCTACATTGGACAGCTGCTTCAGTAAGAGCCCCATTTGTCACGCTTAGGAGCGATGACAAATGGGGCTCTTACTGAAGCAGACGAGCTACACAACTCCAAGATCAGCCGTGGGACGGTGGTCGTTGAGCAAGCCTTTGGAAGGATGAAGTGCAAGTGGAGGCGTCTTCGAGATCTGCAGAAAACCCGGATTGATGCTGTGGTGATGATCATAATGGCAGCCTGTTTTCTACACAATATGGTGCTTCAGAGATATGTCAGGAACACCCACATGGCTGCCCAATAATTGACAAATTTGTTGACAAAAGCATGTTAACTCTTGAAATGATTTTGTCCTTATAGTCACATGTAACTGAGCTGCAGATCTAATTTTGTTAAATCTGACTTATGAACTTAATGAGAAATATTAAGATGGGTTTTTTTATATTCTGTGTCCTATGTTAAGTATGAATTTTCATAAAACACCATGTTATGAAATGATGTACCCTACTCTTTGACATTGTTAATATTTTAACTGCTGGCATGATTGATTGTACATTCTGTGTGTAACGATAAAGAACCAGTTTCCTCAATCACCTGTTACACCTTTTATTCATATTTCAAAGTGAAGTGTTACAGAAAAAAGTCATGTTGATTTATCACAATTTTTTATTAATAAAAGGCACAAACATACACAATGTATTTTAAAAAAGTGACATGTAGTGCAATATGTATAAAATTCTAGCACTCCCAGGGTGCATTACCAAAACAGAAAAAAGATATATCAAAAATGTAGAGATATATCATAAAATATATCATAATTTGTCCAGCAATTTTGTCACTATTGCCTCAAATCCCTGTTGTGCTGAATTTAGCTATGCTAGAAGTTCTTCAATTCAATTTATTTTTATAGCGACAAATCACAACAAAAATTATATCAAGGAACTTTACAAAAAGAGCAGGTCTAGACCGACTCTTCACTCTAGAGAGACCCAACACTCCACCATGATCAAGCACTTAGCGACAGTGGTGACGAAACATCGAGCAGATCCGAGACTCAAGGTGGGCGGCCCTCTGCTTTGACCGGTTTTGGTGGGAGAGAGAGAGCGAGAGGCGTAGGGAGAGGGAGAGGGGGAGGGAGGGAGTGGGGGACGGACACAGACATGTTGTAATTCCGCAATACCACAATAATAATAACAGCTATAATAATAGAGGGATTATAGTTTGTAGTATTTATAACTACTACTACAATAATAACACTGATAATAATGATAATATTAATGATGATGATCATTAATATTAACTACTACTACAATAACAACACTGATAATAATGATCATATTAATGATGATTATAGTAAGAGTAATAATAATAATGGTAATGATGATGATGATGTCAGAGAGTATCAACCATGGTCCCAGCAGTAGCTTGGTCCACGGTGACCTGCGGGATGAGAAAGCACAAAGACTCCGGGGAAGAAGTCAAGTTAGTAACATGAATTAATGAGACAAACTTCCTGTGTTTGAAGGCAAACTGATATCATTTGAAGGCAGGAGGTGATGAATTTAGTCTGTAATAAGTAGAATTTTATCATTAAAGAAGCTCATGACGTCATTACTGCTGAGGCTTATAGGAATACTCGGCTCAATAGACCTGTGACTCTCTGTCAGCCTGGCAACAGTACTGAACAAGGCGACTATTCGCGCTTCGTGGCACCTCTGCGTCTCGCACTGACTGTCCTCCTTTGACTCCTGCAGAAATTGTATGATTTTATCCTCCTCCCTTCTGCGCTTGCAAGGCCTTGTTGTTGTTGCTGATGGTGTTGCTGGGCTGGGGCTGGAGTGTGAGGCGGCAGCATCTATGATAGCTGGAACCAAATTGTTGGAATGTACCAGTGGCATCGGTATAGCCCAGATGCTATCCCAACAACAGGGAAGACAACATCATGTTGTCCTCCTAGAGGGTCATCCATCTCTTGGAAAAATTGTAACCGGATGGTTCCCCTCCCTGTACTTTGGTTATTGTCTTTTATTTTTTTTTTGTATCCATCAAGGAGGGTGTTCCACTTTCTGGCAACCTTGTCTGGACAGAAAGACTGTGCAAAGTGGATGGTTAGTTTCCAGAGATTTCTTTTGCTGGACTTTTTTAGATCTGTATTTAGCTCTTTTAGAGTCTTTGGGAGACCTTCAGCTTCAGCTTTGGTCCTTTGTGAAGCCTTCATTGGCAGGCATGTGAGGTGATGGTGATGGGCTGGGTGCAGGACCTATGTTCTCCTTGCAGCTTTCTACAACACATAAAAGTAACAGGTTAGCACGCCCAAAAAGAAAAAGAAAAAAAGAAGAAGCAAAACACACACATTGCTTACATCACAGCCACGATAGAGCTCTTGGTTACTTAATTCAATCACCCATTTATTTATTCACTAGAAAAAATAGTTTGGAAGAAAACAGCACATCTACATTCAATAATCAGTCACAGATGATTTTTTACTATTCGGAATTTCCGAGAACAACTGGAATGCACCATATTCCTCTTCAGCTTGTCTTCCATCTTCCTCCCATCCTCCTTGCCCTCTCTAATTCTCACCTTCAGTTCTTTTTAAACTCTCTTCAGGGATGGGAACAGGGAGGAGTCCCTGTTCCCATCCCTGAAGGCTCTCTTTTTGTCATTGATAATGTTTTGATGTTTTGTAATCCAGGGTTTATTGTTTACATAGTAGTTCACTGTCCTAGGGGGTATAATATTATCCTGATATCACCACTGGCAGCAGATTTCACTTGTTCAATACAAATAAACTTTGTATGAAAACCTTTACGTGTCGGACATACTGTATGGAATCCGTCACAGATCTCCTCTGTCAATGTTTGGAATGCTTCCCTTTGGACACATAGCGATCACCACTATGCCATTTAGCTGATGACATGACTTCCATAGCCTATCTAACCACCTGTAGACATCTTCAAAGTCAAACAGGAAGTTTGCTGTTGGCTGCCAGAGCTCAGAGTCAGTAGCTCTGAATACTTGTATGTGAAATCACAGCAGTCAAGAAGTAAATCAGACCCAGCCACAGGAACTTAATGATAATAAGTATTCATCAGATGCACATCATCTGTGACTTAAACAATTATAAAACTGTGAAATATTTATTCAGATAAAATTGAATTATTTACATAGAAAATAAGGATCTATTCAAAAAGTAATGGTGCAAAAGAAAGAACTGCCAGTGAATGTAAAATTCTAAGCATATATACATATCAAATATTTCTTAATATTTTACTTTAAACCTGCAGTGCAGGTTCATGGCTGAGCCTTCATGAATGGAGATCTTAGTTTTCATCAGTAGTGTGACTGAGGTTCATTCTGAATGGGGCTTTTCATTATGTTTTACAGAAGACGTGAGGCAACACAAACTGTTGCATCAGTCATCCCTTTTTGACGTCATCTCGGTGTGTTTGAACCTTAAGAGTTAGAGCATGGATAGATGTGTAGCTTTGACCAACAGCAGACCTTTATAACGGTGGCAAACACTGGTCTGAACTACTGCCAGAACCACAGATGGATGATGGATGATAAACCCTCACCTAATTTCTTTATGGAACAGACCTAATCTAACCAAAGGTTTATGAGTAACACGGGAGCTGCTTCATCCTGAGTCAGTAAAGTGCATTTGAAACATTAAAAAACAATTGTTCTGTGTGTCCTCTTCAGACCAGAGAAGTTGGACATTGGTCGGTTGATGAGTCTTGACCAAGTGACCAAGCTGCTCCCGTTTGATCTGTTCTCCTACAACCTCTACAACAGCAGCCAAGAAGGTGAAGTCCAGTACACACCTTCAGTGATGGTACAATACACACCAGGATACAGCCAGCAAGAAGGCAGATTATTATGTTTATGCAGATTTCAGACTATTTTAAAGTTATTTTATCATGAAGACATCCTTTACCGTCGCATATGTTGTATTCACCATTTCACTGCTTTTGCACCATGACAGGATGCCAAACATCTACAAGATTTGTGTTGTGTTATCACAGTTTATTGTTGTATAGTGTACATATGCGTGTTATCTACATGTCAGTGACATCAGACTAAAGGAATCTCATTTGTGTAGTTGTGAAGGACAGCCATTGCTGCAGCCTTCTCGAGGTGACTGACAGAAGTCGATCTACCGCCAGCGTGACAAGACTGCTGCATGAGCTGGAGATAAACAGAGTGGTGAGTCTGGCTCACGTTCATATGGTCAATCAGTTTATTTTTCAGCGAGCATTACAGGACAGCAGCACCATAGAGAAGCAGCAGCATCTCATATACAGTACACAATAACAACAATGTGATGGTTGAAACATCCCCAGCATTTTTTTCTTAATGGCAGAGATAACAAGACCTTATATAGATTATATAGACCTTATATCAATTCTTCATTCTCCATCTTCCCCTAATTAATGCAAACTCTAAACGTTCCCCTTAACCTGTTTTCTTCAGTAATTCTGGCTCATTTACTTCAAGTTAACTTTTGAATTGCCTTTAAGATACTGCTAATTAAAGTAGTTTAAAGTCAACATTTCCTGCACAGTTATTTCACATTAAAAGTATTGTAGTGTGTCCACATCTTGCATGCAGTAAAAAAAGAAAGTGGTGTTCTGACTTATCCTGGACAGAAACTACCTTGCAACATGGTACCAGTGAAATCTCTAAAAAGATGAAAATGAATATACGTAACACTGACATTTGTTGTTTGTTGCGTGAAGCCTGGGGTTACGTTGTTGATGACTCCAAACACCCAAAAATTAATTAAATTTTTTTTTCTTTTGGTTTAATGGTCCTTTAACTATGATAATGTGTGTATTATAATATGACATTAGAGCAGCACACAACTTCATATTGGCTAAAAGATTCTATCAGTTCCATGCTTGTTTCTTACAGGACTGAATTTATACAGGTCTTTAAATGAGGGATTCAAGGCAAATTAAAGTATTTTTTGTGTCACATTTACATATTACATACAAACATATTTACATTTACAACTGTATGAGTGTCAGGAAATATGAGAATACATTTTTTTTTAAATGAACAATGAAGAAAGGAAAAAGGGAAGGAGTAAATGTGGGCGGGGGTGATAACCTTCATCTGTTCTTGCTGCAGGTTCTCCTGACTCCACTGACAGAGAGAGGCTTTCTGTTCCTCCTATCCAGTGTTCAGATGGTCACATCCAGTGGTATGATGTCACAGATTAAATGTACTAGTAAATGATGTAGAGGATCATGTTAACAAACCATTTGGTAACACAGCAGTGAGGCTAATTAATATCTGATGGCCTTGTAATTTATCAGTGCACAGCCACTAGCCAGTTGGTAAAATATTAAAAGTTTGTGTCATGATGTAGAGTATACTGTATGTTAGTTACTGAACAGATTCACTTTAGAGATGCCATGTTTTTGCATTTTCAGAGAGAGGAGACAATTGGAAGAGGTGTCTTCAGGCCTTGTTCATCCTCCCAGAATCCAGAGATGAGTCCAGATCTAGTGAGTAACACCTGCAGATTCATTTTCAATATTTCCCAGTTGGGATGTCCGATTCATGTGTTTGAAAATGATCACTATGATGTAAATATTGATGTTGTTTTCTGTCTGTCTCCCTCTAGAATTAAGGCTTTCCTCCTCTTCCCTTAACGCCCCAGAATCGATGTCTGGTGGCCCAGTGATGCCACGGCTGAGCCAGTTCATCCCAGCATTGCACCACGCCCTTGTCAAGGTCCGCGCCGACCCCCCTCCTGAGCTGTCTGCTGGCGTGGAGCGACAGGCACAAGAATATTTTATTGGCCTGAATGACGGCAAGGTGTGACCAACGTTTCTTTGAATCTTTCCTGCAGCTTTGTTGTGGGTGAAATCTTGATTGGATTTTTGGTGTGTTGCTTTTTTGTTTGCTGAGCTGCAGTGGCTTTCACTGTTCTACTTCCCAAATGTCATGGATGGTCAGCAGTGGTGGGATTATTCATGCCATTGACTGGGAACCACCATGGGATTTACCAAATGCCATGCAACACAAAATTAATGAATATAAATGAAGGCCTATTTGTATTTTTCATGACATTCTGAATTATATTCTCTACAAATGAAAGTTTTTTTAAAATTATATTAGATTTTTCTCCTTTTAGTTAGAGTTTTTGTGCAGATTTACAATTAAATATATAGCAAAATCTAAAATGTTCATGTATAAAATAAAAAAGGTAAATTACTCAGAGAACCATGTTACTAAAGTAACTGAAAGTTCTCTTTCTTAGCATTGGTTTCAATGTCTCACTATGTGATATGGAGACTCCTGTATTACCAGGAACGATTATCTGACCACCTTCATGTAGAAGTGTGTTGATGAGGCGGGTCTACTGAGCTCTGCCTCAGGACAGCATGGGCGAGGCTTTGAGATGTGACATCCAACTTATAGAACCTTGCAAATGTGAGGGGTGATTACCAGCTAGCTGCAATGCAGATAGCCAGAATGGAGACCCCCTCAAACAGGGCCCTAGAGAATACAAGACCCTTGGTGGAACATGCCAGCAACCAATCGGAACCTGAAGCCCTGAGTGGGAGTAGGCCGGAGTGATGGCATCCACTATCCAGTGAGAAAGTCTGTGTGATGTGCTTGTTCCTGTGGGGTTTAGCCCAGTACACAAAGAGCCGGTCTGTCTTTCTGAAAGCCTCTGTGCCGATCACAAATGTAGACCAAGCTGCTCCTCAGAGCTGTGAGTTGGTGGCGGAAGTGCTACCAGGTCCATAGGCAAGCATGGACTGACCACCTTAGGGACAAAGGCAGGATAAGGCTTCGGCGTCACCCCAAAATCATCAGCGGTGAATGCATACAAGTAAACTGTACAAACAAGGCGTGAATGTCACTCTGATGTGTCACTGTAGCTAAAGCCACATAGGCCAGTATCCATCTGTGCACCTTTCATAAACCCACACACAAAGGTCATCAAGTAGATCTTACCTGCTTATTGTCCATTAGGTCCTTTTTGAGAGGACAGAATTGCACCAACTGAGCTCTGAAGGGAATCTCCTGTGCACCGGCTCACTATTCCTCAAACACTCTCCACAGAAAACAGACCTTGTTGAAAATGGCCTTACACTGAATTGTATTAATGACCCTCTGTGTGAGTACATTTCAATTAAACCATTCACAGGCCAATCCCACAGGGTGAGCCACTCTGGGTGGGGGTGAAATATCTGACCCCGTGCCTGAGAGAGGAGGTCTATGTCTGGTCTCTATGTGACTCTTTTCCCTGTTCATCACAAACCCCAGACTCACCAGGTCTGCCAACACATTGTCCTTTTGCACTACAGCCTGCTGCTCTGAGCGTGCCAACAGCAACCAGTCGTCCAGATACGTGGCTAAGCAGATGCCTTGCTCCCTGAGTGGAGCTATAGCTGCCTTGACACATTTCACAAGTGCCCTCAGGCTCAGAGAAAGGTCAAATGGATTTACGAGGTACTCCTACTCTGTCTTGGACCGTGAAGCTTAAGTATTTCCTGTTTGGAGGATATTTCATCATGTGAAAATATGTCTCTCAGGTCAGTTTATTTCAACAAGTCACCCAGTCATGAACATTAAAATACATCCAGGACAGGACATATGCTTTTTCCCTCCCTTCTTTGGGACCAGGAAATGCCTTGAATGGAAACCTTCTTGCCTCCATCCTTGTAGCTCCATTTGTGCTGCATTTTTGTTAAACAATGCCAGAAAGCCAAATTGCACCATCGGCTATGTGCCTGGATGAGTCCGTGAATGCACCTTTATTTACAGTGTGTGAGTGTTTGTGAGACTTTGGTGTTGAGCAGAACAATCCCATACTTGAAATCACGGTTGAAGGCTCTGGGGCTCTTCTCCTTTTGGCTGGATCACACTGCCTGAGGTGTGGCCCCACACCCTGCCTTCCAGCTATCAGACCTGTTAGGCCTCATCCTCAATTTCATTGGCTGTGCATCTCTTTTGCATGGAGGCAAGAGCTGAGCCAAATATGCCCTCAAGAATAAAGGGGATGTCCAAGATATCCTCTCCTAAACAGGAGTGAGCCATCTCTCTCACCGGTGTCAACAGTTAGGTGACCACAGGCTCATATCTTTAGATCATTAGTGTGGATGCTTTGCAGCCACACTATAATTATCCTGTTCTTTATTTTTCTTTTTCTTTTTTTCTTCTTCTTCTATACGTTTTTTGGCACTCAACCACTTCCGCATACTTCAACATAGAAACTTCATTCAAATGTCAAAATATTCAGCTCAATTATTACATGATCGGATCTATATAGATTTTTCATATCTTTCATAATTTCCAAGATATTCCCAATTTTCCGAGAAAAATTCCCCCATTCATTCTTATGGGAACACTTCCTCATAACTTCAAAATCTTCATACTTGTCAACGATTCACTAATCCTTTATAGTTTCAGCTAGAAACACCATTCAAAGATCCAGGTGTTCAGACAGGTTTAAGCTTTTCAAAAATCATTCAACTTCCAAATCATTCATTCTGCATCATAGTTTTCCCAAAATACTTCCCTAAAACTTCATGTAGTTTCAGCGTTTCACCCAATCTTAGAGTGAGAGCTGGGATCTGCTAGAGTGAAGAGAGGACAGAAAATAAAACAAAAATGGACCAACAAAATCGGCCACAATTTTGACTCTACAGCCATAAAACTTACAGAAAACATAGGAAAACTTGTCGTGCTTCGATTAAATGTACCTACATAAGTGAAGCACTTACGGTTTGGACTAAATGAACCTCCAAACGCCAAGAGTACCCTCAAACTGTCCGATCTTCCCCCCATATTAAATTTAGTCTCAGTCTGCCCAAAAACAGAAATGATCGAATACGTAAACTGTGATTTGTCTGTCATATTTTCACTTAATCCACACCAAAAGTACAGCCGGGTCTGAGGATGCTCATGGTCCGGTCATTTCACCGATACGACCTACGGTTTGGCACTGGCAGCGCCTTTTCTGAGGGGTGACTATATATACATTTAAATATAAAGCTCCAAGTACTGTACATTATTAATCTGGATTTGTTCATAAGGGGGGAGTTATTCCCTTTTTTATTCAGACTTATAGATATCTTAAAGTAATTCAAGATATCTAGAAATGATTCAAGATATCATAAATCATATTTAAGATATCTGAAATTAATTAAAGATATCTTGAAATAATTTTTGATATCTAATTGTATTACAGATATTTGTATAACAAATATAGATATGTTAAATATAAATTTTGAGCCTATTTCAATGGAGCCTATTTGTGATATCTGAAATTGAATGAATGAATGAATGAAAGTGTTTATTTCTAAGATAAATAACCCAAATATAATTTACAACGTCCAAAATGTATTTACAGCCAATTATATATATACAGACAACTATTCCAAACTACAACTAAACAACATCCATATATTAAATCATCTTTATCAACCTTTTTGTAAATGATCTGGCAGATCAAAAACAGATGGCTCTACGTCATCCTGTCTGCCTAGTCAGGTCAAAATCGACTTTTGTAAAATGATCGCTACAGACGCGATCATACACCTTGGGGTACCAGACATCATGTCTTCACATCAGCCATGCCCACTGGGCACGCCGATTGGGATCACTTGAGAATATGAAAAATTGAGGTACAATTAGAGTGTAGAGCCGTATCGACTTTCTGGTGAATTGTTGCTGTTCTGTGGGGAGGATACGAGACACAGAGTCATACTAGGGATAACTGTGTATCATATCTTGTAAATTACTGTCTTGATGCACATTGGAATACATTTATGAAGCAGACTGTTATTTCTCTAAATTACCTATGAAAAGATATTCCTTCCAGACGTCGAACAACGTTCCTACAGGTTGCGTGAGCACACTTTCGGCATGTCTGAACTGTAGTGTAGCACTGAAAGATTGTTCTCTACAGTCAATTTGAATTCAAATTTCTGTTCTTCCTCCTTTCTCCTCATTACCCTTCCTGCTCCTCTCTCCTCCTTTTC
Organism: Chaunax sp. Z400; assembly: GCA_037577475.1. Lineage (NCBI taxonomy): Eukaryota > Metazoa > Chordata > Actinopteri > Lophiiformes > Chaunacidae > Chaunax > Chaunax sp. Z400. The sequence continues at coordinate 32,855,518 of CM075185.1, forward strand.
TCTGCTGTTTCCTCTGTTAGTGTTTAGCTATTCACTTCATCTGTTTGATATTGAGGCAGCAGTCAATTGCAATGAATTTAATCTTTTTGATTATTTTCAGCCAATTCCTTTTGCCTTTCTGCAATATTTTGAAACTCAGTTCAGTTAAAACATCCACACGCATTTTTTCCAGGAAATGCACACAGAATGACAGCGTAAATTTGACAAGGACACTTGTTTAGTCTTAAACTACTTCAATCTGCTCGTTTCTACACCCCCCCCCCCCCCCACAATAACCTGGGAAAACACTTTATGAAGCTGGCTTTGTGCTTGATGTGCTTTTGTCAAGGGCTAAAGTATGACGGCAGGAGCGTCCCAATGTATTTAGTCTTCATGTCTTTTTATTTCTTCTTGTAATAATTCCTCCTGCCATTAAAGCATGTTTGTGTCTCTGCTGTCCAGGTTCGACAGTATCCCATGGGACAATACGATTCCAAACTGGATGAGCAGGTAAACCTGTTTCCTGCTCCCAAACACCACAGAGTCAACATGGATGGCTATCTGGGCTCCTACCTGTATAGCCCTGCCCTCTACCTGCTGTCAGTGGCCCGGGCTAAGCTGATGATGGAGACGCACTGTAGCCTTGAGGAGCAGCAGGAGGTGAGGTTGAGAAAGAGCTGTGGAGGCCAGCGGGAGGCACCAGGGAAGGAGGCGAGCAGCAACACCAGAGACAGACAGACCAACACAAAAAAGGTAAAAAAGATGACATGTAGGTGACGTTGACTAACATTGTTAAACTATGGACAGTGATGGTTACATCAGTTCTGTCAGTACAGAATCACAAAGACCAACTTCAACACTAACATGCACTAAAACACCATATTCTCTGTTGATTTATTTATTTTAGTCATGTTGAACTCTCGGTCCTAATGAACTGATGTCGTTTGTTGCCCAGATGCAGCAGCTGATAGATCTGGTTTTGACCTGTAAGAGGAATGCAGAGAATGAGGTGAACAGAGAGGAGAGAGGAGGAGTGGTGACAGCAGCAGGGAGGAAGAGGCGATGGGAGCAGGAGACGGCAGAGAGGACACTGAAGTTCTTAAAGGCATCACAGGAACCTGGAAAACACAGCAAGATTCCAGGTGAGGAGACGAGATGCAGAGCAGCACCAGCAGCTCTTTCTCCCTGTCTCCACAAGATGCAGACAGCGCAGGCTGATCTGAAGCCCCCTCCCACTATCAGCCTGCTGCCACAGCTGAGTCACATGGTTCTTTTTTCAGTTTCAACCTGACTCACATTGACATGTCAGAATACTTATCACTGTTTAACATTAGTTCTGTCCCCAAAAGGACATAAACAGTGAAAGAATAGATTTCTTCCTCAGAACAGACTCCCAAACTCCTTCTCATCTCTAAAACTTTATTTTTGTCAGACTGTTGGGGCTCTCCCTCTGTGTCAGCCCTCAGTAAACATCTTCCTGCCCTGCACAGTCCATTCATGCTGTGTCCCCTCACATCCAGCTGTCTAGAGTCTTAGGCTGCTCCTAGTTTAGAAGTAGATTGGTCTGAGGAGGAATGTTTTTTAATTTAGTTTTTATTTTGTCATTTTATGTAAAGTTAATTTCTAAAATGAATCCACCTTCTTAATGTTGTTGATATTCCAAATTGTAATAAATTTAATAAAATACAGATTTTTATAATTGATGCCTACCTCAACCCAAAAAAATTAAAGCAGTCTGAACCAAGTGGTGGATTTGAAGAATTGTTAGACCCCTAGCTTTACTGAATGCAGTAACTATGTCCCCTTTCTGTGGAGGGACCTACAGCATGTCCTGCTAGGAGACTTGAAGATGTTGAACATCTAGTCTTGTCTGCACTGCTCAGCTCATGTTGTTTAACTTAACATGTAAAGTTTTTATTCCGTTGAGTCTGAACAGAGAAGGAGAGAACATTTACTTTTTTTAACTTGCCATCATTGAGCAGTGTTTGGTCTTCTTTCATGCTTTTTGTTCATAGTTGAGGGAAACCAAGTCCCCGCCTCTGCTGGCTCTCTTGCGGCTGTGATTGGCTCACTTGGTTTAAAGGATGTTGATCTGAGAGAAGATGGATCCGAACTATCTGCTGAACTTTTCAGTCTGCTGACAGGTGACTTCACACTGAGACTATACCACACATGAAGCCTTTAACTTTTTATAGGGTCTGAGCACTGAAGGTGGATGACAATGTTTCTATTTTTGCAACTAATTTGAAGAGCGAGGAATACTCCAAAACTCAAGAAAATCTGCACGAGCGTCAGAACTGGCCAGAATTCCAGTCAGTCAGTGACTGAGGTTGGGTGTGGTCAGTGGGCTTCATAGGACCCCCAAATGTACAGGAGGGTTTGGATAAAGTTAGTTGATGTTCACAGTATCTGGAGGCTTCATTGCTGTCATCTTGATGAAACCAGCCATTTTTTATTTTGTGCATCAATTTGATTTTTTTTTAAAGTCGAACCCGCGGAGGACTGCAGCCTCAGTAAATGGGGCTCATGCTCTATCCACTGAGCGAAACACACCCCATCAATAAGAACTTTTATCTGCTGGTCATATAGTGGGGGGATATAGCTGTCGCTCTGTCCGTCTGCCTGTCTATAACAGTTTTTGTCCGGGGCATTACTCAAAGACCATTGAATATTATTTCATAAACTTGGCTGGAGTGGTTTGTCATATGAACGTGGACATTTTTCAAAAAGTAACGAAAAAGGGGCGGCGCAGATGGCGCAGTGGCTAGAGCGCTCGCCCCATGTACCGAGGCTATAGTCCTCTACGCGGTCGGCCCGGGTTCGATTCAGACCCGTGGCCACTTGCCGCATGTCTCCCCCTGACTCTCTCTCCCACATTTCCTGTCACCTCTTCAGCTGTCCTGTCCAATAAAGGCATAAAAAGCCACAAAAAAATAATAAATAAAAAAAAGTAACGAAAAAACTTGAGTGTTTAGAAAAATCGTTGCCATGTAAATGGGCTAAATCTGACAGGAAGTTGGCCATTTTAAATTTAGTCTCATGTTTTTTTACCACCTCAAAGAGCTGTACTTTTACGAACTCCTCCTAAACGGCTCAACGAATTGTGTAATGTTTTTGTATTTAGTGGTTAAAGCTTCCTGCGACTGCCACACACCCCTACGTGGCCAGGGTTGGGAGGGCCCATTCAATGCTGCTGGCAGGTTTAATCTATATTCTTTATGGTCTTTTATTTCCATCTATATTACTTTGTTTTGTTTTCATCTTTTCATCATTTCCATCATCCTATCCCAGTGGCTCAAATCATTTGAAAACACCAAAAGCAGATTGTCGGACATCATGAAATGGTTATGATAAAAATGGAGCTTTGAAAATGAATGTTTCTCTGCCCACTGACAGGCCTAAGTCAGGCGGCAAGGGCAAAGACCAATCAGAGTGTTGGTGCAGCAGAAGAGGAGGGGATGAGGGAATCCAGTCCATTTGATAAGTTGGCCACCAAGCTGGGTCTGCCCACCAACTGTGATATTGACCTGAGGAAGCAGGAGGAGCTGGAGGTAACTGAAGTTTTATGGAAATATTTGCAATGGCAGCTATTTTAGCTTGATGGTATTTTTTCAGCAACATGTATGGGTACTGCAGCCGCCTGTGGTTCAGTGCAGACACCTTTGAGTCAGGGTCATTTAATTTCCCTCAAGCTAATATCTGACTTTACATACAACACTGTCACGCTATGGTAAGATAGGACCTCAGCCATTCACACTCACATTCACACCTACGGTCAGTTTAGAGTCACCAGTTCACCTCTACTGATGTTTTTGATGGAGGGAGGAAGACAGAGAACCTGGAGGGAACCCACACAGACACGGGGATAACATGTCCCAGGTCCTCAGTTGGATCTGAACCCAGGACCTTCTGGCTGTGAGGCACACGGTGGTCTGCCACCAGAAAATATCTGGCAGCTTTCAACAAACTATTGTGGGTTTGAGCCAGTTGTTCAGTAGGTGACAAAGCAGCATTCGGTTATTAATACCCCACAGAAACTGAAGTGTTAATGTGAGGTCTGAAATGAAAATGAAGAGGTAACCTGAAGCTCCAATTTTGTGGGCTGTGGTCGGGTGGGTGTGGGTGTGGCCTGTGCATCACTACTGTGAGTATTGTCTTAATATTGACTTGAAAAGAACATATCCTCTGATCTCTGTGCTAGTTAGTTTATCTCACACCACCAAGTTTATAATGTGTTAATATTACAGTAGTTTATTTTGTATCGGGGGAATATTCTGCTGTTGTCTTACTAATATGTGGTTACAGTATACAGTACAGTACATTGTTCATTCTATGAGGAAACACCAAAATACTTGGATTATCCCTTATTTCAGTGACTATACATTAAAAAAAGGTTCCTTATAAAAATAGTTAAAATGGAGCATTAACACAGTGTGTGGTTCTGTGTGTGTCTGTCTGTGTTTAGGAACAGACAACGGGCAGTGTCAGTAGTTTGGAGGGGTTCAGTCCCAGCTCCCACAGCGGGGAGATGAATCACTACGGAGCAGCAGGTAGAGGAGGAGGAGGAGCAGGTTGGCTGGGAAGGAGAGAAGGAAGATACGGAGAGGACGAGGAAGAGGGGGAGATCCCGTGGGTCCTGATCCCCATCACAGGTCTGTGTGTCTGCCTGTCCACCCAGGATGGAAATTAAAAATACACTTTATATCAAATGCTAAAGTTGTTGTAATTAGTATTAGAATATTTTCTGTTCGATGTATAAGTGTACACCTCAGAGTCACAGAAGTGATCCGAATGATCAGAGTTAACTGTAGACTGTTCTTCAGGTCTGTGTTCAGAGCGCTACACTCACAGAGACACAAACGTCCCTCAGGACCCTCGCTTCCAGCGCTTCACCACGGCAACAAGCATCATCACAACACTCAACCCTTCCAGGAAGAGCCCCACCCCATCTCCTGAGCCCAGCCCTCCTCCCACCCATTCTCTATGCTCATCCCCCTCCCCCAGCCCTTCCCCTTCCCCCTCTCAGTGCCCATCACCCGACCCCAGCCCTCCTCCTTCACCCTCCCAATGCCCATCTCCAGAGCCCAGTCCCCCCACTTTCCCATCTCAATGCCCGTCCCCAGAGCCCAGCTCACCCCCCTCTCCCTCTCATTGCCCATCTCCAGAGCCCAGCACTCCCCCATCTCCTTCTCAGTGCCCATCTCCCAAACTCCATCGCCCCTCCCCGTACAAGTCCCAGGAGCCAAATGAGCTCAGGCCCTTTAACAAGCACCAGAGTGGTGCTAACGAGGAGCAGCTAGCTCCCACAGCCTCTCGAGAGTTTGCAGGTAACCTTAGCCACACTAAGCTGGTGTCAGACTGTACTGCATCAGTTCATGTTTTAGACTGTAGCACCACACGTCATGATAGACATGAATGTGAAAAGTTAAATTCCAGCTGCAGTTTGTCTCCAGGCTGACAGAGCTGATGTACATTTCTGGCTTTTTTGACCTTTTGCTTTTTCAGCATTGAATGGTCCTGACGTGTTATCATAGATGACAGATTAATCGGTCGATATCGACTCTGTTGGAAAGTCTTTGACTTTATTAAACACTGGATAGCCGTTAAATTTATCATCTAGGTAAAAATAAGAAATACCTAAAGAATAAATCTGGAACTGAATTGAGGTTGCATAGTATACGTCAAGCATCATTGGGTGTCATGGCAGCTGGAGCGGCCTCCAGTGTAGAGATGATTTGTTCTACTCGCCGTCTTGGAGTAGTTACATATATAACTCTTGCTTTTGAGTTGTAATTTACAAACAGACTGTATGGAACAGGAAACAGCTTTTGATACGTTCATTGTTTCTTCATTCGTTTGGCCTTTAACTCATTCTTCGAGTGTTTTAATGGAAACACTTGTAACTATACTTTACACATAAATTAGGCTTTAATCACATTCTGCACTTTACTTAATGATGTCAGCATCCAGGACTTGTACGATGTCTTTAATCTGTGTGCAGTGATGCTGTTTCAGTCTAACACAGTCTGCCACCTGCAGGAGTTTCCCAGGACAATGAAGAGTTGTCCATCTGCACAAACATCCAGCCATCTATGCCTCCAGCTCTGAAGGTGAAGACAAACCTCTCACCACCACCCACTGAAGCTGCAGAGGGGAACACGGAGGAGGTGAAAGGGGTAAAGGAAAAACCCTTAGAGGAGGAAAAAGAAACGCAACCATTTGTCAAAGTCCAGAAGCCAGGGGAAGACACTGCAGATGAGGGTAAGGAAGAGGAGGAGATGGAAATGATAAATTTGGTAGATAGTCATGAAGAGCAAAGGGGAGAAGCCAAGGAACTGTCCAGTGGCTCTTTGTGTTCTCTGCCCGTCTCCTCAACTCCTTCCCACCTTCTCCAACATATTGACAGCATTGTGGACAAACATCTGGGCGAGTTCTCCTCTGAGATACAGCTCGTCCTGCAGAAGGAGAGCATTCATTACAGCTTCCCACTGTCCCCTCACTCCACTTCAAACGCAGACACCACAGAACCTCAACACACACCCCCATATGTGCCCATATCTCAGTTTTCACCGTATGTGTCTTTCTACAACGTCTGCCCCCCAGTCCAGGACTACGTCAGCTCACTACAGGACAGCATTAACAGTATGCTAACGGAGATGGATGACAGTTGGCTGAGCCACAAGCCTGCCACCAGCCTGACTAATACTGATTCCGCTTTGGCTAGCACAGTTAGCGCTTTTGTGTCCAGCATCCGAGCAGCTAATGCTAAAACAGATGATGATGCAAGTCTCTGTGGTGAAGAGCCAGCTGCAGACATCAGTACTTCAGTCAGTCGGACTCCTCTCTCCAGAGGAGGTGAGGTGTGGCAGCCACATACAGTCACACAGGATCCTGAAGCTGCAGACAACAGGAGTCCCCCAACCTCTCCTGTCACTTTACCTGTTACTACCTCTGCCTCTGTATACAAGCCTACCAGCTCTGCTTTCCTCTGTCCTCATCCCAACATGTCCCCAAAGTCCAATTGGAAACCACAAAGTCCAGCTCTCGAGGTCAGCATCAGACAAACTCATGATAACAGTGTTACCAGGACTGTACATTGTACTGATGGTGTAGAGGGCACAAGCTGCAAGGTGACGTTGTCAGGGTTGAACAGTATGTCCAAGCCCATGACAGACCAGTTGGTCCCCTCTAAGCCAGTCTCCAATCCGGCCCCTGTGTCCATCCCCAACTCAGGGCCTTCTCCCCCGACCACAGCCCTGAGCTCCCTGATCAGGCAGCTGCAACCAGAGGTGTTCACCAACCTGGAGGAGATCATCAAGGACATTAAGAGAAACTCCCCACACTTCTACCTCCACAGCACCGAGCCAGAGGACCAGGTCTACAGAGACGTCAGGGTAACCTCACCGGCAGACCAATGAATTATGAGTTAGAAATGTCTAAATACATGCACACCTTGCGTGAGGGTCTCTTGTGTTGCAGGAACACCTGTTGAAGCAGGGTCACATGGAACAGAGTCCTGGGGCCTTTCTGAACCAGGAGGACTCTGACAACAGGCTACTGGTCATCATTAAGAACAAAGACATTGCTGGGCACATACACCAGGTACCTGTGAACAATCCCTTTAACAGCTGCTCCAGTCTGATGGAGACTGGATGGATCTTATAGGACTTATAAGGCTTGTGAAAATGACGGCTGAAGAGGCGACGGTTACAGCGCCACATATAAATACAAGTACCAACGAGGTACTATGTCACATGTTAACATGTAGTAAATGAGTATACCAACAAAAGTATGTGATTTGAGACACGGCAGTAGTTTTTAAGGTTTCCTTCATGTTCAGCAACTCAGCAAAACAATGTGAACTTATATTGTTCCTGTTCATTAACCGTAATGAGATCAGCTGACCGTCATAAACCTCTGGTTACAAAGTCTTACAGTCACAGATTATTTACATATTCCATTGCATGTGTTCTTATTCAAACTGATAATCGTATGTCAATTGCAGTCAACAAAAATGGAAAAGATTGAATTTTTATACTGTAACATATGTTAATGTCAATTATTAATAATTCAATTCAATATTTTTATAGCGCCAAATCACAACAAAAGTTATATCAAGGCACTTTCCAAAAAGAGCAGGTCTAGACCGACTCTTTATTCTAAAGAGACCCAACAATACAATAACAACACTGATAATAATGATAATATTAATGATGATGATAGTAATAGTAAGAGTAATAATGGTAATGATGATGATGTCAGAGAGTATCAACCATGGTCCCAGCAGTAGCTTGGTGACCTGCAGGATGAGAAAGCACAAAGACTCCGGGGAAGAAGTCAAGTTAGTAACATGAATTAATGAGACATGAGTGTGTGAAGAAGAAGGGGGAGAAGAAGAGAGAGGAGCTCAGTGCATCATGGGAAGTCCCCCAGCAGTCTAGGCCTATAGCAGCAGAGCTAAAGACTAGCCTAAGCCAGCCTTAATTCTAAGCTTTATCAAAAAGGAAAGTTTTAAGCCTCCTCTTAAATGTAGAGAGGGTGTCTGCCTCCTGGACCCAGACTGGAAGATGGTTCCACAGGAGAGGAGCCTGATAACTGAAGGCTCTGGCTCCCGTTCTACTTTTGGAGACTCTAGGGATCACAAGGAACCCTGTCCCCAGGGAGCGTAATGTTCTAGATGGGTAGTAGGGTACTACGAGCTCCTGAAGGTATGTTGGTGCCTGACCATTAAGGGCTTTGTACGTGAGGAGAAGGATTTTAAATTTTATTCTGGATTTTGCAGGGAGCCAATGCAGAGAGGCTAATACAGGAGAGATATGATCTCTGATACTAGTTCTGGTCAGGACACCTGCAGCAGCATTCTGGATCAGCTGGAGAGTCTTTAGAGACTTGTTGGGACAGCCTGATAATAGGGAATTACAATAATCCAACCTGGAAGTAACAAATGCATGGATTAATTTTTCTGCATCTTTTTGAGACAGAATGATTTTTGATATATTAACAAGTGGAAGAAGGCAGTCATAGAAATGTGTTTTATATGGGAATTAAAGGACATATCCTGATCAAACATAACTCCCGGATTCCTCACGGTGGAGCTGGAGGCCAAGGTAATGCTGGAGGCCAAGGTAATACCATCCATAATGGTTATATCATTAGATAGTGTGTTTCTGAGATTTTTAGGGCCCAGCACAATAACCTCAGTTTTGTCAGAACTGAGTAACAGAAAATTGGACGTCATCTGGTTTTTTTATATCCATAAGACATGCCTGAAGTCTAATTAGTTGATTAGTTTCACCTGGTTTCATTGATAAGTATAGTTGTGTGTCATCTGCATAACAATGAAAATTAATAATTAGTGTTTCCTGATAATATTACGTAAAGGGAGCATATATAGGGTGAACAATATTGGTCCAAGCACAGAACCCTGAGGGACTCCATGATTAACTTTGCTGTGCATGGAGGATTTGTCGTTAACATGTACAAACTGAGATCGATCTAATAAATAGGATTTAAACCATCTTAATGCAATTCCTTTAATGCCAATTAAATATTGGAGTGTTTGTAGTAGTATCTGATGATCAATGGTATCAAACGCAGCACTAAGATCTAATAAGACGAGCACAGAGACAAGTCCCTCATCTGATGCCATTAGAATGCCATCAGTGACTTTGACCAATCCTGTCTCTGTGCTATGATGCTCTCTGAAGCCTGACCGGAAATCCTCAAATAAACTATTGTTATGTAGAAAATCACATAACTGACTAGAAACTGCTTCCTCTAGAATTTTAGAGAGGAAGGGAAGATTAGATATAGGTCTATAGTAAGCTAGGACCTCTGGATCAAGAGTAGGCTTTATAAGAAGAGGTTTATTACAGCCAGTTTGAAGGACTGTGGTACATAACCTGTTAATAATGACAGATTGATCATGTCTAATAGAGAAGTGCTGACTAAGGGTAAAACATCTTTAACCAGCTTAGTTGGGATGGGGTCTAGGAGGCAGGTTGTTGGTTTAGATGAAGAAATAGGAGAAGTTAGTTGAAGGTCAATGGGAGCGAAGCAGTCCAGATATACATCAGGTCTTACAGCTGTGTCTAAACATCCTGTGTTTGAAGGTAAACTGATATCATTTGAAAGCAGGAGGTGATGAATTTAGTCTGTGATAAGTAGAATGTTATCATTAAAGAAGCTCATGAAGTCATTACTGCTGAGGCTTATAGGAATACTGGGCTCAATAGACCTGTGACTCTCTGTCAGCCTGGCTACAGTACTGAACACCAATCTGTGGTTCTTATTCTGCTCTATTAATGCTGAGTAATAGGCTGCTCTGGCATTGTTGAGGGCCTTCCTATAGCTTTTAAGGCTGTCTATCCAGGCTAATGGAGACTCTTCCAGTTTAGTGCGACGCCATTTTCTCTCTAGTTTTTGTGTTATTTTCTGTCGACTGTGGGTTTGAGGGTTATACCATGGAGCTAATCTCCTATGTTTGAGAGTCTTCTTTTTTAGAGGAACAATGGAGTCCAGAGTTGCTCTTAGTGAACCTGCAGCACTATCAACGAGATGATCAATATGGGAGGGACTGACATTAGTGAAGGAGTCCTCTGTTATAGTCAGACATGGTGATGAATTTAGTACTGATGGAATCACTTCTTTACATTTTACTACAGCATCACCAGATAGGTTTCTAGTGTAGAAGCTTTTTTCTAGCGGTGTGTAATCGAGTAATACGAATTCAAATGTTATTAAATAATGATCCGACAGAAGAGGGTTTTCTGAAGACTATAAAGTCTTCAGTTTCAATGCCATAAGTCAAAACAAGGCCAAGGGTGTGATTAAAGCAGTGAGTAGGTTTATGTACACCCTGACACCCCTGTACACCCTATTAATGAGATGAACGCAGAGCAGAGACGATCATTTTCTACGTCTACATGAATATTGAAATCACACACCATAATTACTTTTTCTGGTTTAAGGACTAAACTTGAAAGGAACTCTGAGAATTCAGCTAAAAAGTCTGTATATGGACCAGGAGAGCGGTTCACTATAACAAATGTAATTGGCTGTGATGTTTTCCAGGCTGGATGTGTAATATTAAGACTAAGACGTTCATTTTTTTGTCAATTACTTTTTATTAGTTTTTTGTTTATGTAAACAACAAATGAACAGAAAGAACATTTGTGTCAGGTGGACCAAATGACACAATACAAAACTCTCCAAAAGGGGGCCAAAACAAAAACAGAACAATAACAGGACAGGGGGGGGGGATCTAGCAAAGAAGCAAAATATACAGAATATACAGGCGCACATATACAGTATACATACACATGCCCATATCTAACTAAAAAACATTTATACCTTACCAATTATACAGGTATTCTTGTGCCACACCCCATTCTCATTCCTTCCTATTAACTCTATATAAGCTATATTAGCTCAGGCTTTACAGCTGATATTCAGTATATGTTATCCATTTTGACCAGTTTTCAGTAAAGACATCAATCTGGGTTCTTAGTTTAAATGTAATTCTCTCCATTATATAAATATTATCAACTATGTCAATCCATTCATTTATGGTCGGTGTGTCTTTTTTAAGCCAGTTTCTGGTGATAGCCTTTTTGCCCGCCACCAGGAGCACCTTCAACAGATATTTATCTGGCTTTGTATAGAATACCTCTTCCACATCATTATTTTAAAACTGAACTGAATTTTCATCTTGAACACGGCCTCCAGGACCCCAAGGACATTCCTCCAGAATGGAGCCACAGAGGGACAAGCAGGCAGTCTGATCTGAATAGTTAGTCTTTTGTGCTGGAGTACAGAAGAATCGAGTCAGATTTTTCCAACTGAACTCTCTCCAGGAGGGAGAGCATGTCACTGTCCATTGCTTTCTGCAAATCCTATCCCATTCCTCAGCTGTGAGTGTGAAATCATCCTCTGCTCCCCATCTTGCTTTGATATTCAGGGTATGATTTTTTTTTAAGTTTTCCGATCGCAGAATATAGTTTAGATATTACTTTATACTTTGCATCTTTGTAGTAGCTAAAGTGGTCCTGATTCTGCAAATTAAAGTTATCCTTGAGGTCCTGGACGCTCATGACCGTTCCTCAGTTCAGTAGTGTGCAATACACTGTTAATCCATTAGCAATCCAGCCTCTGGGTCATAGGCAAACCATCTAAGTATTTTGGCACTGTCCTTCAATTGGTGTCTATCAGTTATTCTGCTCCATATATTTAGGGCGCTGGTTATCCAAGGATTGTACAGCGAAGGTACAGACTAAGAACATGTTTCATCACAAAACTTCTGGTACTCTACACAGTATCACAAATGCCATGAACTGTACAGTTAAAAACCAAAAAAAGGTAAATCTACATGAAATCCAATGTTTCTCCAACTGAGAAGCACTGAATTATATCTATTTACATATATATGTACATATAGTGCATAAGCATGTATATATATATAGCTACCTGTGGTGCAAAAGAAAGTAGAATGAAGCCCTTTAATGAAGGATCTCCAGAGTATTAATTGGTAGATCCCTCTCCATAGAACATTCTATCTCTTTCCATCTTGAGCTGTAAAGTGTACACCAGCCTAGTATTGGTCTAATCTGGGCTGCTCTATAATAATCCCTTAGACATGGAAGAGCTAATCCTCCTCTCTCCTTAGGTAGCTGTAGAGTTTGATATCTTACTCTTGGTTTTTTCCCAGCCCATATAAATCTGGAGATAACTTTATCCCATTATGCAAAGTACTGATCCACATTTCTAATATGTATAGAATGGAATAAATATAGAAGTCTTGGTAGGATTTTAATTTTTACCGAATCTATATGTGAACTGATGTTAATATAAGGAATGCGATTCCATCTATTAATATTTGCTATTATTTCTTTATGAAGGGGGCCATAATTATGTTCTTCTAATTTGGATAAGTCTGTAGGTAGTGAAATTCATAAGTATTCATAAGTAAGTACAAATTCTGTATCCCAGCCCATTTGATATCTAGAGCGGAGATACTGAGGGGGATTATAATGAATATTGAGGACCTGAGTTTTTTGTTTGTTTATTTTATAGCCTGAGTATGACCCATATTTATCCAGCAATGACATCAGCGCAGGGAGAGAGTCTATTGAGCTGGAGAGGTATGCAAGGATAATAATAATGCCAGTTTTTGTTCCCCTGCTGCCATTTTTATACCTTTTAATCAAGGTATTTTGTCTAATCCATTGTGCCAACGGTTCAATAAAAACCGCAATAGAAGTGGACTTAGTGGGCAGCCCTGTCTCGTGGATCTCTCTAACAAGAAGGAATTGGTGAGCTCATCATTGACTTTCAACCAAACTGATGGCTTATTGTATATAATCTGATATTTCCTGAGCGAATTGGTGAATTCTGTGTTCATTTAATATACTAGAATTAAATTTCCAGTGTGTAAGTTTTGTTCTATACGTCATTTTTAGGTTAAGATATAATGGGCAATGGTCATTATATTGTTCCAATATAACAATTTTGCACCATACTACTATTGGATCCAAATAGAAAATAGCCAGTTCTTGAATATGTTGAGTTGGGAGATGCGTAGTAGGTGTAATCTCTGGTTAAAGGGTTTAAGTGCCTCCAAACATCAATGGCTCCCATCTCGGTTATTATTGAATTTATCCTCTTTGTGATTTTTTGGGGTTGAAATAGAGAATTTTGTTTTACTTGGCTGGGCTAAGGAGCCTATTAACATTAAGAAAAATTAAATTTACCATATGGTGCCTTTAGTCATAGTTCTATTTTTATAAGCTTCTTTATAAAGGGTGTAACCTTCAACAGATGTAGATTTCTTATATTGAAAGATGTAAAGACTTATTTCCCCCACTTTTAACTCAAAACAGAAACACAAATTCAAACACATGTTGAAAAGAACATAACTATTGGAGGGTGGAGGGAGACCCTCCCCAAAATGGGTTGGGGCCCTCCCTAGTGGTGAAATGACTGTCTTGCATGTACATTCCATAACCCCTAGATAAGTCCAACATAAACTACAGTGCTCATCTGTTCGATCTGTAGTCTTTATACAAAAATAGGGTAGAGAAAAGCCCAAATTATCTCCCTTATTTATCGGCAGTTTGATTACTGCTCAGTGTCATTCTTTTAATCCTGGGGGGATCTCCTGTATTCCTGTAGCATCTCTCTGACTAGTGTCTCCATTCGTTTTCCTCCGTCCCTCGCATCCACTTGTTGCCATGGGAACGCCTTCAGTATACTCCTCTCTATTCCAAAGCCCGGATCCTCTCTGGGGTTGTCTACCTGAAATCCCTGCGCCCTCAGCTCGCATGCAGCCTCCTGTGCATCCTTGTAGGTCCGTGGGCCGGAGCTCCAGTGGATTCGAATCCGCGTGAATGGAGTTTGGAAACATTTGCCTTTGTCCTTAAGTGCCTTTTTAATTCCCCCGTAGGCTCTGCGCATCTCCATCACCTCGTAGGCATAGTCATAATAAAAAAAAATCTGCTTGTTATCGATGTGAATTTACTGAAGGAAGTTTATGACTGTAGACCTCGGAGTTGCATCGGGACCTTGTTTCTGGGTCCGAGCTCTATGAGCACGTTGAATGTGGAGGGATATACCGTCGGGTAATGGAAGATCCGTGGTCAGCAGGTTCTCCACAAACTTTATCATCAAGTCGCCCTCCGTGCCCTCTGGTACGCCATACATCCGCATGTTGTTTCTTCTGGATCTATTTTCCAGATCTGTTATTTTTTCTTGTAAGATACGTTGTTCTTTCAACAGACTAAGCAGGGCTTCTTTGGTTACGGTACCGCTGGCTTCTACGTCTGTGATTCGATCCTCTGCAGCTGTAATTGCCTGGGCTTGAGCTGGAGCGTGGTCCTTACCTTGGATAGCTTCTCATGAAGTTTATGTTTAAATGCTGTCAGCTCTTCCTTCAGGTCCTTCTTCAGGTCCCCCTTGAGTTTGGATATGGCCTTTTGTAAATTATTTTTAAAACTTCTGAGTTCACTTGAGATAGATTTGATGATAGATTGATGTAGACATTTTGCGGAGCGTTTCACTTCCAGGCTCAGGTGTTTCTTCGTCGTTAGCTAGCGTGACACCATTTTCCTCTTCAGAGGGCTCCATCAGAACTTTTTTCGACGTTAGTTGTCCAGTTACCTTCTTTTTGGAGCTCTTCTTGCCTCTTTGTGATTTCCCCCCACTCATTTCAATCACCATGAAGTTTGCGACGTCAAGTTTTTAATTGGGAGTTCATTTTCAAAACCGATTGAGACAGTGCACTAAATTACACATCTATCCCACACATGGCCTCACCGGAAGACCTCTCTAAGACTAAGGCTTTCAAATGAGTTATAATCAGGTTTAAGATGAGGGTTTATTAATAAACTGGAGTTAAAAACTGCTTTGACTCCACCTCCCCGACCGCTATCTCGAGGAACGTGAGCATTAGTATGAGTAGGGGGGTGGATTCATTTAAGCTAACATATTCCTCATGACGTAGCCAGGTTTCAGTTAGGCAGAATAAATCAATCTGATATTCTGATATTAAGTCATTTACTAAAACAGCTTTAGATGCCAGAGATCTAATGTTCAAGAGTCCACATTTTATTCTCCTGTTATTTTGAAATACTTCACTGATGGTGTTAATCTTTATCAGATTTTTATGTGAAACTCTTCTTGTATTTGATTTAAATAATTTCATTGGTCGGGGGACAGACGCAGTCTTTATGGGGTTTTGGCTGGGTAACTCTAAAGGAAGCGCAGAGAGGCGTATAGGACTGAGACTCCGCCTCCTGGTCTCAACTCTGTGATGTCACCATGTTGGATCACTAATAAACTTTGTCAGATTACTAGCTATGAGAGCTGCTCCATCCAAAGTGGGATGAATGCCATCTCTCCTAATAAGACCAGGTCTTCCCCAGAAAGTCTGCCAATTGTCAACAAAACCCACATCATGCAGCTAAACATGTCATCGCTGGTCAGATTTGGCAGGGGTCCAGAGAAAACTACGGAGTCCGACATTGTTTTGGCAAATTTACACACCGACTCAACATTAATTTTAGTGACCTCCGATTGGCGTCATCGGGTGTCATTACCGCCGACATGTATTACAATCTTATCATATTTATGCTTATCCTTAGCCAGCAGTTTTAAATAGGATTCAACGTCGTCCGCTCTGGCCCCAGGTACATGATATATTATAACAACATTTATAATTTATAACATGGGGTATTAGACCTGTATGATGTGTTATATAATATAAAAAAAATTATATAATTTTATTATTTAATAATAATGAATAATAATAATAATTTACATAAACATATGTTACAGTATACAAAAAGAATAATTTCCATTTTATTAAATAACTCAATTTGTATAAGAACAGATTTAAAATTAAATATTAATCATGGTCTGTAGTTAAACCTCTGACTGTATATTATAATGTAGCCCATATAGCAGATATTTTAGAGACAGGGGTTCAGCCTCTGAACTGAGATCAGATTGTCCATAAACAACTGTCTGTACCTAAATTTTAATCCGTCTTTTCATTCAGAGTTCTTCTCAGTAATATGATTGTATTATTTTCTATGTATATGTAATAGAAGTTACTATGGAGATTAGTTGGTAAGGAGGAGTTGCCAGGGCTGGTGTACTGCACTAGAAGAATTCCCCACCAACAAACATCACTGATTGTCCTGCTTGACAGATGCTCTGGTTCAGTGACTAACAGCAGATGTACTGATGTGTTGATCAGATTCCAGGTCTGGTTTCTCTGAAGCAACACCCCTCTGTGGTGTTTGTGGGAATCAATACGCTGGACGACATCATGAACAAAAGCTACAACAGGCTTTTTGTTTCTGGAGGCTGCATCGTTTCTGATGAGTTAGTCCTCAATCCAGACTTCATCAGTCAGGGTAAGTCAGGACTCACTGCTCTATCCAACATGATGCCTCATTTGCTCTTTACAATGGAAATCTTTGCTGTAGAAATATTTATTAGTTGTGTTTTCATCATCACTTGGTTAGAATGTATTTCAGTGAAAGCGATGTGTTGATTGATGAGATGTCGTCTTGCAGACCGACTGACTGCACTGCTGATGAAGCTGGAACAGCACAGTTCTCCAGAGAACATCTGGAGGTGGAAGGTTCACTGCAAAACCCACAAGAAACTAAAAGAACAATCCAGGTACTGATTCTGTGTTTGCACTCGATAATAACTGTGATGTACCTCAACAGACACAATACTGTAATATGGTAATGGAGGATTTTCCTGTCATCACAGGATTTCCTGTGAAAGCTGAGCTTTTATTTGTTTCAACCACTGAATTCAGCCTGCTTTTGGGACAGATGTGCGTTTGGGACAGATGTCTACGGGGCAGGCATTCAACTTTCTATATTATTTGTATAAAAATGGGGTGATTATTGATGACAAATCTATAACAAATCATTCAGTGTCCGTTACCTGTGTCCGTATGTAGCTACTGTTACCTGTGTCCGTATGTAGCTACTGTTACCTGTGTCCATATGTAGCTACTGTTACCTGTGTCCGTATGTAGCTACCGTTACCTGTCAGTATGTAGCTACCGTTACCTGTGTCCGTATGTAGCTACCGTTACCTGTGTCCGTATGTAGCTACCGTTACCTGTGTCCGTATGTAGCTACCGTTACCTGTGTCAGTATGTAGCTACCGCTACCTGTGTCCGTCTGTAGCTACCGCTACCTGTGTCCGTATGTAGCTACTGTTAACCTGTGTCAGTATGTAGCTACCGTTACCTGTGTCCGTATGTAGCTACTGTTACCTGTGTCAGTATGTAGCTACCGTTACCTGTGTCAGTATGTAGCTACCGCTACCTGTGTCCGTATGTAGCTACCGTTACCTGTGTCAGTATGTAGCTACCGTTACCTGTGTCAGTATGTAGCTACCGTTACCTGTGTCAGTATGTAGCTACCGTTACCTGTGTCCGTATGTAGCTACCGTTACCTGTGTCAGTATGTAGCTACCGTTACCTGTGTCCGTATGTAGCTATCGTTTCCTGTGTCTGTATGTAGCTACCGTTACCTGTGTCAGTATGTAGCTACCGCTACCTGTGTCCGTATGTAGCTACCGTTACCTGTGTCCAGATGTGGGTACCACTACCTGTGTCCGTATGTAGCTACCGCTACCTGTGTCCGTATGTAGCTACTGTAACCTGTGTCCGTATGTAGCTACCGCTACCTGTGTCCGTATGTAGCTACCGCTACCTGTGTCCGTATGTAGCTACCGTTACCTGTGTCCGTATGTAGCTACCGTTACCTGTGTCAGTATGTAGCTACCGTTACCTGTGTCCGTATGTAGCTATCGTTACCTGTGTCCGTATGTAGCTACCGTTACCTGTGTCAGTATGTAGCTACCGCTACCTGTGTCCGTATGTAGCTACCGTTACCTGTGTCCAGATGTGGGTACCACTACCTGTGTCCGTATGTAGCTACTGTAACCTGTGTCCGTATGTAGCTACCGCTACCTGTGTCAGTATGTAGCTACCGCTACCTGTGTCCGTATGTAGCTGCTGTTACCTGTGTCAGTTGTAGCTACCGCTACCTGTGTCCGTATGTACCTACTGTAACCTATGTCCGTATGTAGCTACCGCTACCTGTGTCCGTATGTAGCTACCGCTACCTGTGTCAGTATGTAGCTACCGCTACCTGTGTCCGTATGTAGCTACCGCTACCTGTGTCCGTATGTAGCTACCGCTACCTGTGTCCGTATGTAGCGGGGTCTGGTCTGTCCACATCTACTCAAAAACCGCTGGACAGAATTCGACCAAATATCACAGGTTTTTAGGGGCCCTGAAGGCGAACTGGTTCCTTTGATTTGCTTTTTTTTATTTATTTATTTATTTTTAAACAGTTTTAAACAATATCTGAACTTGATGTCAGTTTGCCCACTTTGACGAATGAGGTTCTGGTCTCTCCACATCAGCACAGATTGAGTTTTTCCAATAATGGGGAGGACACAGCTGCTGTAATATAATTTCCCCACAGGGATCAATAAAGTATTTCTGATTCTGTAATTATTTATTTAATGTCAGGCTGCAGACACCAGCTTGACAAGTTGACCGTTCTGTTATTAGATAATATGTTTAATAAGAGTTTGAGCTTTTGACTGGTCTCCTCTCAGAAGAAGCCCAGTTCACATTGTGTCCATTTCACCCTGCAGTAGGATTGCAGATGATTTGGCCTTTGCAATTTTCCCCGTACAGACCACTGAGAAGGTCTTTTATTGTGTGTCCCTTCATTTGGTTGTCAGGTTCAGGAGAGATGCAGCCAACCTGCTGGACATACTGTCAGCCTATCAGAAGCGGCAAATCGTTGAGTTCCTCCCATATCACAAATGTGACATGATGAACCATCAGTCACCTGACCTGGACTGTCTTATGGAGCTCCAAGCCCGATACACACAGTACCGGCACACAGTCCTCTTGACTGGTACGTGGCTCTGCAGTGGTGTCAATCAATATCAGTGATCACCTGCTGAAGAGTAGAGCTGATCTTACTTGTCTTGCTTTACCCAGAGCATCGGTTTGTGGAGTTCCCTGCCTACTGTAGTCGCGGCATCATCGTGGCCAGCATCGAAGAAATTCTGAACGACTTCACCAGACTGGTCGTTTACCATGACGTCAAGGACAACCAGCCAATCATAGTTGACATGCTGGCTCACAAAGGTCAGTTTGGCAGTTTGAACTATTTTATAAATTATAAAAATTTAAAATGGATTGAATCATGTTGTTATGACCCATGAAATTCATGAACATGAGACCTTCATGTGACCTGGCATTCATCATCTTATGTTATACACATAACAAAGAAAGCTTTCCTGTCAGGAGTGTCAACGTAGCAAAACAGAAAGTAGGTCTTTGAACCAACTGTGATTTATTCTCTATGACTGACAGCAAACAGCTGACTGTGGGGCCGTTTACACGACATTTCACCCCAAAAAGGAAACTTTTGTTGCATTTTGGCCGTCCGTTTATATGAGAACAGCATTTTTGGGGACTGAAGACATCAGCATTTTTGCCAGCCTTTGTCGCGTACACAGACAGCAAACAACCTACTATGGCCAGAACAACAACAAAATTACAACATCGGACTGTCCAGGTTAGTTTAAGAAGCAGACTATTGAATTTATTAACGCTCTTCCAGTGTAGATTTGCTGAACTCTCATTTTGATCTTATTCTGTGGTGGTTATTTTGAAAAGCTGTGCCACAGTTACGCCACCAACTACTGCCTTGGCATACAGACTACAGTGTTTTCAGTCATGTTTGTGAATCCGTGTGTACAGGGATCGTTTCAGAAACCATGCCGTGTGAACGCAGATTTTAAAAACGCAGAGAAAAAACTTCTCCGTTTTCAGCTAAAATGTTGCTGTGTAAACGGGGCCTGTATGTTGTCATGTGTTTGAATGATACCAGAGTTGTGGTTCAGAGGAAGAGTAAACACCTGATGGTTGACTCAGACGACAGTTTATAATCCTAACTGACTGTATCACACATTTAAGGACACACTCAGCAGGCTTTCTTTTGTCTAATCTCAGAAATACACACCTGCACCTCACACTATAGGATGTTATTAAGAACATTGTATCAGAGGGAGCAACACACCAGCTCTCTCATGTGATCTCTGTCATGTGATCGCTGTCATGCGATCTCTGTCGTGTGATCTTATGGGGAAGCAGATGTAAACAAACTGGTGTTACAACAACTTGATGTAGAAATGCTTTGCACTCAGGGTAAAAAGCAGGAGGCTGACGGGTCTGGATGAGAAGATGGTCTGATGAAGACAATAGTAAGCTATGGAAGTTGTTCGCTATCGTTAGCCTCAAGGCCTAAAATGCTAACTTGCTTGGCAGCACTGTGAGCTGTTCTGGGATGTGGACCGACTCAGAAAGTACTGATGTAATCATCCAGATTTAAATCCTAAATAGCAAGCATGTTTGATAATAAACCACCTGATCTGCTCATCAGGACCTCCTGATTAAGACTGAATCTGTAAATGCCTCACGTTACCAGATCATGTGGGCCAAACATCGGGCAGACCAACGTCCTGCACCGGATTTCTACACTCCAATTATAAGAAGGCGAAATCTGGAGCCTGACCCTGGCTCTCTCGTTCTTTCTCTTTCTCTCGCTCTCTCTTTCAGTTCAATTCACAAACCTTTATTGGCATGGGCAATTACTAGAGCGAGTTAGAATAAGGAATATAAAAACTAATAATAACAAAATAAAAAATAACAAGAAAGACAATAAAAGATATGTTATCGTGCAGTGTTAAACATGGCCTCATTCCTGATTGACTGGGTTAATATTTAAAAACTGACCAACAGTAGAAACACTTTTTTTTAATATCATGTCATCCTGTTCATATTAAATATTAAAGGTAAATTATGGTTCACATCTTTATTCACCCTTTAGCCATACAGAGAAATCATTTTTGTGCAGATTAGTGGTTTTTGTCTTTTTTTTAATATCATGTCATCCTGTTCATATTAAATATTAAAGGTAAATTATGGTTCACATCTTTATTCACCCTTTAGCCATACAGAGAAATCATTTTTGTGCAGATTAGTGGTTTTTGTCTTAGTGTTTACAAGTCAGAAAGTGTGGATGGTGAGACAGAGAACAACAACAGTCACTACCGTGCGTGTCTACCTCCAGCATTTATCACTACTTTACACCTCCTGAATGGATAAGATGTTATTCTGGACTTGTAGGATGACATGCCATTCTTCCTGCAGAGCTGCGACAAGTTGTTCATGTGTTGCCGGAGCAGGATCTTTACGTCTCACCCGGTGATCCTGGACGCCCCATAGAGGGCATTGTCATGCATGAAGGTGATGCCTGATTGCTGTATCCTGGGAATGACATGTGGACCTAGGACCATATTTTAGAGACGGATGGCTGTGAATGTGAACAAGTTCTGACCGTCATCCATTAGCAGTGGCTCCCCAGATCATGAAACCACCACCAAACGGTCCACTTCCTGGACGTATGCGGCACAATAGCGTTCCCCGCGGTGATGGTACAAACGCCAACGGCCACCAGCTGTGTACAAGTTAAATCTGGACTTGTCACTAAATGTGATCTCCGTCCACTTTGCAATCAGCCATAACATCTGTAACATCTGTGCTGCACGTGTCTACAGAGTTCAGACCATAGCATCCCAACTGCCCGCTCACATAAGTTCTTTCAGGAATCGTGACATCATTAGCTGTTTCAATAGGACATTAATTAGACCCAGTAAATTATCGCCTTGACCAGGTCTTTTCAATCATGCAGAGAAAAATCTCACCAACATCATGGTTTACTCTGAAATGCACCAATGACTGTTATTTCTATGTTATGACTAAATGATGGTTATTCATGATTTAACATGTTTTGGTTGTGGGTACTTAAAAAAGTCTATTCAGTGAATCACATGTTTGTTTGTTTCAGTAGATTAGAGCTAGTGAATAGAAATTACAGGGTTTTTAAAAGTATGCATTTCCACGGTTGGTCAGTCTGATGGTCTGTATGAATGTACATGAGGTTTACATGTGACTCTTTTTCTGTCCCAGCAGCTCACAAACTTTACTGCTGTGTTTGAACATGTCTGTATCTCTCTCAGCAGGTAGGGGAGTTAGATTTTATTGTCCAGGTCTTCAAAGTGTTTTTGGGTCTTTGGGGTCTGGGGGTAGGATCTGTCTCTGAGGTCTTGGTATAGTTGACAGAAGGTTAAAAAGTGCAGTTCTGTTTCTACCTCCTGCTGTTTACAGTGAGTGCTCAGTCTTTCTTCTCTGGGTAGCCAGGTGTTCCTGTGGCGGCCTTGACAGTGGTCAAGTAGTCTGCCACTGAGTATTGTCTGTTTAGGGCATAATAACATTCCAAATTTACTTTGGTTTTTGATTGGTTCTGTCCAATGTGTCAAATAGTTTTCTTTCTGTTTTCATATAATTTGGTTTAGTCTGATTGGGTTTCTGTCTGGGGGGTCTCTTTGAGTTTCTGACAAGAGTCCATGTACTTGCTGGCTGAGGGGGTTCCTTGAGATTTGGTAAAAACCATCTCTTTAAAAAACATGCAGTTTGATCTTGCAGCATATAATTAGTATTTCTGTGCTTGTGAGTGTGTATGTGACCTACACCAGCCCTCTGAAAGACTGGCCTATTACATTTTATTTGGAACTAATACCTATACCTATTTTGTGCTCGAGCCACAGTAGGAACAATATGCTGGATGTAAAAAGAGACAATGAGCTGGAACCTGGAACTGCAACAAAGAATAAGAGAGTAAATTATGCAGAATTGTTACATACATCATACATACATCATAGTTGCATTACATACATTATAGTTATATAGTTATGTGATGTAATGTGCGTGGCATTAGTTCTGTCGGACTCGCTGATTAGCTCAGTCCCTAAAAAGACAGGAACTGTGTCCATCTTTCTTTCTGGCTGGCAGGTCCAGAGTGCGTGGAAATAATTATCTGTCGTGCCTAAATCCAAAATGAGCAAGTGTGTGTGTTTGCCAATCCCATTTTATACATTTTGTGTTGCATGATGTGTGTTCTATGGATAACTTTATATTGAATTAGCTGTAGGTTTGTATTGGTTGTCATAGAAAAGATGTTATTGTTTATTCCTATCCAGAAGTCAGTTGAGGGGAAGATGGATAAGTCAATATTCCAACTGTTTTCTGGGATTGATAATGAGTTATCAGAGTCTGATAAAAGTTTGTAGAGTTTAGAGATTAGTTTGTTTGTGCTTGTGACTTGAATTATATCATTAATTATTTTGGGGGGGTTCTAGAGGATTATGGGTTATACCAGTTTTTGTTCTGATTATAAATTTAAGTTGTAGGTAATTGAAAAATTGGTATCTCCCCAACTCGTGCTTCTGTATAAGGTGATTGAAATCTATGAAATGATCATTGTAAAAAAGATGGTGAAGGTGTGTGATCCCTTTTGCTGCCCATGTGTGATAGTGGAGAGGCGTTCTGTTGAGTCTGGGTTGTGCCAGATAGGAGTGTATTTACATGGTGTTGGTGTGGAATTAAACATTTTAATGACTTTCCACCAGGCTGTCAGAGTTAGATAAGATAAGATAAGATATCCCTTTATTAGTCCCACAGTGGGGAAAAGAGTTGTAGAGATTGCCATATTTTTGTAACAGGGATGACGATAAATCTGAGAGGGAGATTTCTTGAGAAATAGTAGTTAATCTGGGGTAGTATTTTCATTTTGACATTTGCAATTCGTCCAATTAGGGAGAGGGGCAAATTCATCCAGCGCCGGAGGTCGTCAGCTATTGTATTCAGTAATGGGGTGTAATTAAGATTTCTGAAGTCAACCACCAGCTCCTTTGTTTTCTCAATGTTCAGTGACAGGTGGTTATTTTCACACCAGTCTTCAAAAGCACCAATGACACTCCTATACTCCCCCTCCTCTCCCCCTCTCACAACATCCCACTATAACACTGTCATCGGAGTACTTCTGTAGATGGCATGAGTCAATAAATAAATAAAAATAAAAAATAAATAAATGTGGAGCAAGGACAATCCCCTGGGGGGCACCAATGTTACTGACTACCAGGTCTGACACACCACCCTGTAGCCTCACATATTGTGGTCTACCGGTGAGGTAGTCAGTGATCCAGGTCACCAAGGAGCTGTCCACCTGCAGTGTCCTCAGTTTGTCTGCCAGCAGCACAGGCCGTATGTTGTTAAACGCACTTGAGAAATCAAAGAAAATCATCCTCACTGTGCTTCCTGATGTGTCCAGATGTGAGTAGGTCCTGTGGAGAAGATGGATAATGTCATCGTCCACTCCTGTGTTCTGATATGCAAACTGCAGGGGGTCCAAACCATCCTTAACCATTGGTTTTAGATGGTCCAATACAAGCCTCTCCAGAGTCTTCATACTATGCGAGGTCAGTGCGACAGGCCTGTAGTCGTACAGTGTGCTGGGAAGACTCTTATTGGGACAGGGACCAGGCAAGAGGTCTCCCACAACATCGGAATGTGACCCATCCTCAAGCTCATATTGAAGATGTACTGTAGGGACCCCACACAGCTGCTCAGCACATAGTTTAGGGACCTTGGGTTTAATTCCATCTGGACCTGCTGCTTTACTAACCTTTAGCTTCTGCAGTTTTATTTTGACTTCTTCCCGTGTGAAGGAGATGTCCTGCTGTGTGTTCGATGATAGTAGAGATGGAGGAGACATTGGGTCTGGGATCCTAACAGGGGGTGTTGAGAGAGGTGTGACAGGATCAGGGAGGAGTGGTAGAGAAGAGGAGAGGGCCAGGGTGAGAGGGAAGGGGGGCTGCACTGAGGTGTTGTGTGTGTCGACCTTCTGGGTCAGTGATGGTGGAGTGGTGGGTTAGAGGAATTTCCTTGTTTATTAGTATAGCAACACCTCTTTGTCTGCTATTAAGAGGTGCTGAGAATACTTGATTGTATTGTTGATGAAGGATATGCAGTTCAGAATTGGATAGATGAGTCTCTTGAAGAAAATAGATATCTGCCTTTAATTTCAAAAGATGGTTTAAAATCTTGGTTTTTTTGGCCTGTGTATGAATGCCACGCACATTCCATGTTATTACATTAAGTGTATTTGATATTTTATTGTGAGTGAGACTCTAACTGGATTGATCTGTATGTATTCTTGCATTGAATATGTGTGTGTGTTCATTCTGTGTGTAGCAAAACTCAATATCTCTTTTTTCCCATTTGGAGGATATAAACACAATAAAAAGACATGTTACTGCACAGACATATGAACATATTGGGTTGATATGAGGACATACAGGACGAAGAAAACAGGAAGTAACAACAAAAGTACAGAGAGGGAATGGGTTATGTGGTAGGGGGGAGATGGTGAATGATGCAGGAGAGACATCAGTGTGTGAGTGTATTTGTTTACCTTGTTCAGTGAGGACATCATGAGTGTGTGTACGGACATGTGTGAGTATGTGTGTGTATGTAATGAGCGGATAAGGTGCATGTGGTAGAGGCATAAGGAGGAGGAGGAATCAGTTGAATACTTTTAAATGAAGGAGAACCATACAGTTCTAACTACAGAAAAAAGTAGTTAAATGGGAACTTATTATGTTGGTGGAGTGATCAGAAAAGCCAAGGAGTTGGTTTTGCATCCCGGAAGACTTGACCATCAATGTACAGTTTGTCCACCAGAGAAGGTAAGCTCGTTTGTTATTCCTTCTGCTGTCCTTCAGGATTGGATAAAGAGCTTTGCCGCGGACATTGATTTCCCGTGGGAATTGGTCGTTCATTCCGAGGGAAGTTCCTTTTAGTTCTTTCCCTTTGCTTTTTATTAGTTCCTTTTGCTTGAAATGTTCAAATTTAACAACTATATGCCGGGGTCCTCTGGCTGACGCTACTCCGATCCAGAATAACTTGTCGACAGATGAGTGGAGTGAGCTGTTAGTTTTCTCAATTGTTTGTATGTAGTTGTGAGTGAATTCAAGACTTTCTCTCAGCTCCTTGTTTTTGGTGTGAAGTGAGACGAGCAGGTCGAGCTTTTGATTAATACTAGATAGGACACTTACCTCGATCTCCGTGGTTAGTAGGTCGTCGAGATCTGTGGCTGAATCTTGTTTTTTGCGTTTGGCTGATTTGGTGGTGGAGCTGCTGCTGCTGGAATCCATGTTTTGCTGGGTGTAGTAGTGGTCGATGAAGACTTCCAGGTCCAGTAGATCCTCCAAAATGTGTCAATCCGGGGATGCAGGGTGTGGGAAAGAAACCAGGCAGTATTCCGGTTGGTTATGCTTCGTGAGTTAATCGTTTTTTAAAATCTAAAGTTGTCTGTATGTCTAGTGGTTCAGAGCTGGAGACAGGGCACCGCCATGTTCAATCTCTCCTCCAATGCCGGGATCTCTCGATACTCAGATAATAATAATAATAAAGATAATCAGAGCTTTATGGTGTAACATGTCGGGGTCACTTTCTTTAAGGTGATTGTAAAATTGGAATGCTGTTTTTTGGATCTTTTGGAAACCACTTAACCTGAGGGAGAGTCAGCCTTGAGCGTTAAAAGGGACCCTACTGCCCATACTAAGCTGGTTTGGCTGGACAAGGGACAGGAGGGCCCAAGGCCAATCCTGAAATAAGGTAATTACTCTAAAAAACACTGATTGAGGAAGTTAGTTTTGTATTCACAGGTTATTTAGCCCTTGAAAGCTTGGCTATTAGAACCGTCAAAGTGTTAATACACGGCTAATAACAGAGTAACCTAGAACAGAGTGAAAAGTGGAGATCCTGTGCAACTCTCAGGAACTTGCTAGTGAGAAAAGGCAAAAGCTAAGCTTTCTTTTTAAATGGTAGAAAACAATGGCTGACGAAGATGCAGACAGTTTTACTATTCCTTATCAAAATGACCCCGCCCGAGAAGGGGGCGAGGATGTAATGGGGCCACGTGGCAATGGAGGCTTTTTCCTGGTTTATCAAGGTACAACCCCCCACCCACTGATGCCCCGGCCACAGGACTTCAGAAGCGTGGAGGAGTACATAGAGGCCTCACGAAATGGGCCACCAAACTATGAACCACCCCTGGAATATCGGAAGGTACCATCAGCACACAATGCGAGTTGATTAGCTGGGAACAGGCCAGATTACTGTCCTAGCAACGCCTCTGGAGCAGGTAGGGTTCAGTCTTCATGTGGAATTCCCTCGATGAGCATGAGGGCACTCACTGTACTAGGATCCAAACCTTCACCCACCCTGAGGGGCCCTGGACTCTGACCGATGCGGTGGATTCAACCACCTATGAGTCTTGGTATGTCTGCTACATCATGGGTTATCTGGCATTCTGTCAACCTCCTGCTAAAGAATTGGAAAGAAGAAGAAGGGGAGAAAGTAAGCGCAATTCTGATAAGAATAATCCATGGACACAATTTCAGGAGAGGTTGTTGTGAGTGTAGGTCTAAGTGGAATTGTGTTACCTTTGCTTATAATTAAATAATCCCTGCTCAAAACATATTAATCTTTGCTTACAACATATTATATACATGTGCCTTAGTGTGTGTATCTTGTGTAACCTTTGTTCTGTTTAAAAAAAAAAAACGGTTTTGACTAGTTTTGACAGAACAGGAGGCATTGCTCACACAGGATGTCAGAAGATGCAGCCATGGGTGTATAAATATCTGTGCAGCATAGCCGCCTGAGGATTTTTAATTTTTTTGCCTTTAGCGAATTCTCTCCCATCTCTGAGAGGACAGACAGTAGCTTTTTTTTTTTTCATCAAGACTTCTTTGCCCCTCGTGGGAGGTAGTTAGGTTTTCTGCAGCACATGAGTTATAACTAACTGTTTTCCGTACACTGCACCAATACTCTGTGTTGTTTTGACTGTGTAAAACTCTTTCAAAGTTTTAAATAAAAATAGGGACCTTCCATTCTAATGAGTCCTGAAAAGACTTCAACGCCTGGACCGTCATCATTGACTTTCGGTAAGCCCCTGAGCCACTCAGCCGAAGAGAGGATCCTCGGGCTCTCTCAATCAGAACATTTAGTAAAACAGGCTTAGCCCAACTCTGAGTTGGGGATTGCAAAGCACTAATACACACACACACACACACACATATCAGATGTTCCTGCTAATCTAGTATAAATCTGGGCATTTCTCACATGCACAGCATCAGAAAATGATGTCACTGAAATGTAAATGTCAGTGTGAATAGTATGTGTTCATGTGTGATTTTGAACAGTCCGTGTCTCACTGCCTTCTCTCTGTCTCTACAGAAATCCATTCCTTCTCATTCCATGAACAACCTGAGCAGCTCCTCCAGTCCCGCTCTGGCCTCCCCCCTCTCTCCCCTCACTCTGACCAGCTTATCCCAGACAGCTCCTGGAAGGAAGGTGTACCGCAACATTCAGGCAAAGACTTTGAGGATCTTCAACGAGCCATTTTAAAATTAAGGGCTGAACGTCAGGCCCAGCAGCAGCAGCAATTAGACTCGCAGACAGAGATGAGCATCAACCCTCTGAAAAGCTTCCCTCACAGTTCCGTTCATACAGGCAGCCATCACACCAGCCAACCTTTAGGTCAACGAGGTCCCTCTGGGTTGGTCCAGCTCAGTCCAGGCAAAAAAGCAGTGACAGCCACTCTGGACTCAAGTCACTCAGCACTGAGCAAGGAGCCGACCACGGAGGTCAAAACAGAGGGATGGAGGAGTGTAGAAAGTCCCCAAGGAGGAGCAGACTCAGGAGATCAGACAGACGCTACTACAGTAATAGTACTGGGGTCAGTGAGAGGGGACCTGGTTCCCAATAACTGTGACCGAACTAACCCTTCATCCAATCAAAGCACAGCTGCAGTGACAGGACCAAGTAAACAGCCGGAGTCAACCAATGATGGCAGAGAAAGAACCGATCAACAAGGAGATCCTACATGTTCCAAAGCAGCTAAACAAGGTGCTGCCTCCTCAAGTCGCCCAGCTGGTCCAGTAGAGGGTGACAGATCCAGCTTAGTAACTGATTACAGGTGAGTCTGTAATCTGATTTAACAAGTCACTAATATAATTACTGCTGCTTCACATGGGCTCTGTGGGACACACTCTAAGTACGTTATTAGGGTATGTGTCAAACTCCCAGTTGAACTGCTTATATTTGCTTTTAACCATTATAACTGTGTACATGATGGATGGCCCACCTGTCCCTCCTGCCTGTTGGTGGTGCTCTTCCTCAGAGGTGAACAATACCCTGACCTGATGTCTGAAACAACCTGCGGTTATAGCAAACGTCTGGTGACGGTCCACAGCCTCTCAGCTGCTGGATCTCCTCCTCTGTAGTTAGCTCCTCTTGTGTTGTTTAGTTTACCTCCTGCAGAATCATGAGTATTCTGGTGTAACCTCATTATTCTGCTGTAACATGAAAATGAGACAGAACATTTTGGTTTAGTATCAGTAACACACTGCTGGACATTAATCTTGCCTCTGTGTTACCGTTGAACTGTTTTCTTCCTGCAGAGACACACAGCTGATCCAGGACCAGTCACCGAGAAGAGCAGCACCCAGCTCCACCAAAGTACCTGAAGGTACCAGCATGGAAACAGACAAGGAGGACCACCCAAATCCTGCTATGTCCTGTCCAGAGCAGATCCAGCTACCCCAGCAGCTCCAGCAGCAATGGGGCACCAGCCTCCACCACCCCCACCTGCCTCATCTCCATGACCAGCCTCAACTCCACAACCAGTTTTACTCTCATGGCCCTTTGCTTGCTCCCCTGACCTCAATGGGAGGGGGCCTCCTGGGGCCCATGCCTGTCTGGACAGGTGGCTTGAGCCCCGCAAGTGCTGCTACCCTGCTCTGGGGCTTCCAGCCGACTGGCAGGGACTTTACTGGTTCTAGACTGCTAGCGGGGTACCACAACCCCGCAGGTCACGGCAGCAATGTGTACAGAGGAGGCAGAAGAGGAGGATTCAATGGCATGTAGAGAACTAAGTACCCCAGCTGACTAATCCAGGTAATGTCCGTCACACACCTGCAGCGGTTCATGGAGAGGTTAAGACTCGGAAGAAAACCAAATACTGTGGTCAGAGAAGAGGCTGAAACACACATCCCAAAAACCACCAGGTCCAGGACTGAAGACAGAGGAGAGGAGAAATCACTCTGTTTGCATCACCCCAAATTCAGGGGACCTCTGACCCTGGTCCAGGACTGTCTGTCTCTGTCTCCAAGAATCTGGATGTTTCAGTCATGATGGTCCGTGACTTCAGTTAAAAATACAAACTTCTCTATTTTCTGCATTTTTAATGTACCGTTAGTGATGATAGCCTCTAAGCTAGCAGCATTAGTGCCCCATCTTAGGAAGGTGAGCGCGCTCACCTATTCGTGCTTTGGAGTGAGCTCTGTTTGAACACTGTGACGTGTAAAATGCTGAAAATGTACCGTTAGATCCAACAGAGGGCACCGCAGCTCTGTACCTTCTGTGAAGCAGGTTCACACAGTGGAGCTGGCACTCCTCCTCGGTCTCATCTGCCACCACATCGACACCTTTCTCTGACAGGCTAACATTTTTAGCTTGGAGGCTACATTGCTTTAAACATTTTCTGTTCATTTTAAAACCAGTCCTCATCTTCTTCTGTTGTTTAAGAGAAAAACTGATTTACTGAGAAGCTCCAGAAATATTTTGTGGCTAAGCAACTTTCCATCACCATGGAGACAAGTACATCATTTTTTTTTTGGTGGCCCATTCTTATTTCTAGTACTCACCTGAACGCCTCCTTTATAAAGTCATTAAGAACATCATCTACTGCCCACTGATGGTGACTGAAACATCCAGAAAGATGGCGATCCAGGGCTTGGAGGACTCGTACCATATGCAGTGTGACAGATCCTGGATCAGGGCTTAGTGCTGTTCCTGCCCACCTGTTTTTATCTGGTACAGTAAAACTCTAATGAAACTGTAGATCAAACCTCTGAATGAAAGTAGCACCTTGATATGCCAGTAAACAGAAGCCCTGGATGATGCTGGGATGCAGACCTGCAGCCTGCTGGGAGCCCGTCCATTGACCACCTCCTGAAACCACTAAGTATCCGTTCATCTCTGACCATGTTTTCAACGGTGAGGAAACGTGAGCTGCTTGTTTGTTCTTTTAGGAGACATGGAGACGAACCTGATTCTGGTTCTCAAACCGAGACAAACTTAAAACTTGTAAAAGAATATGATGGTCGGACTGACGTCTGCCAGGCGACTCTTTGTCTGTAAAAACATTTTTCTACTGAAAGTTTAGTTTGTTGATCCTGGGAGCTGTTTGTGTTCAGTATAAACCGACGGTAACAGACAGGTTTTAACTTAAGTCATTTTTATGTTTTTTTAAACGTGAGAGTTTTTCTATTAAAACTTACCTGCATTAATCAGAGTCTCTCTCTCATTCTATTAACCTTCAGTGTTTGAACTTCTGCACAACAGGAACGACCAGTGAAAGGTTCAATGTGATAATCAATAGTTAAATCAGATCAGCATTGATTGGGTGGCTCTGGGTTGGTGGGCGCTGCTCCTTGTCATCTGACTTCATGGCTCCTGCTGGGGGTTTTCTGGACCATCCAGCTAGGAGTACATCCCAGGCAGAGCTGGGAAGTATTGCTGGAGAGAAGGACATCTGGACCCTGATTAGTCTGAATACCTGACCTGGATTCGTGGAAAAGGATGGATGGCCCTGTTTTCAAACTGTAAAATACGTAGAAGTAGTTCCACCCACATCCATCCACCCAACTAACCTCCAGTTTCCAGGATAATAGAAACTTTCGTTGACGTCAAAATCGTTTTTTATTGCAATTTCAAATTATAGGTACAGTCTAGTGCACTGGGCTATGGGATTTAATAATGAGGCAATGTACTTAGGCAGGTATGTCAAGAATTGTAAGAAAATAAATTAAGAATAAACACAAAAAATAATACAGAAAAAAAGGCAAACATACAACAGACAAAGAATTAAATAAATGGAGAACAGAAAGAGAAAGTTGCTATTAAGTTATGACCTCTATCTACCATAACAGAGAGGTGTGATGTGGGCAGCTGATGCTAAATGCTGAGTTGACAAGCTGAAATTACACTCCTGCGAATTCTGAGATGTATTCAAGAAAGAACCCCATATTTTCT
This sequence comes from Chaunax sp. Z400, assembly GCA_037577475.1. Taxonomy (NCBI): domain Eukaryota; kingdom Metazoa; phylum Chordata; class Actinopteri; order Lophiiformes; family Chaunacidae; genus Chaunax; species Chaunax sp. Z400. The sequence goes on from CM075185.1 coordinate 32,888,120, forward strand.
GAAACGTTGAGCTGGAATGTTGAAGAGCATGTCTGATCTCAAGTCTTAGGCAGCCCATATAATGTCTGCGAGCCATTGCGTATGAGTGGGAGGTACAGCATCCTTCCACTTCAACAGAATGTTACGCCTAGCCAAGAGGGAGGCAAAGGCCAAAGCTACTACACCTTTCTGGAGTCAACGAACCTCTTCCCCAGTAAAACCGAATAATGCAACCAGAGGGTCGGCTCCAGTCTGACTCCCAAAATTTGTGACAGGGTGTTGAAAACCTTTGTCCAGTACTTGGAGAGACTGTGACAAGACCAGAACATATGGATGAGAGGCTTCATTGATCTTGCATTTGTTGCAGAAGGGGCTGACGACTGGATACATTTGAGACAGTTTTATTTTTTGAGATGTGGGCCCTGTGCGCTACCTTGAACTGAATTAGGTAGTGTTGGGCACATAAAGAGGATGAGTTGACGAGATTAAGAATAGAATTCCAGGTTTCTTCTGATAATGACGTACCTAAGTCTGCCTCCCACGCTGCTTTAAGCTCGATCTTTGTAGTGTGTTTGTGATTTATCATCAGGATGTCGAGGACTGAAATGTTCTTTTTATGGTGTGGATTTAGAGAGAGGACTGTGTCGACAGTTGTGTCTGAGGGAGCGACCGAGCTGGGCAGATGAGAGAATGTAGTGTCAGCTTGTAAATATTTTTTAGAAATCTGACTTTGGAAGGTCAAATTTTTTTACTTAACTATTGGTATGGTGCTAAGGTGATATCTATGAACATATCTTTAAAAATGAGTAAGCCCTTTCCTGTGCCATCCCAAAAAAGCAGCGTCCTGAACCGATGGTTTAAAAAGATGGTTTGATGAAATGGGGCTTAAGAGAGAAACCATGTAGACCAAAATGTTTCCTGAATTGAGCGCATATTTTTAAAGAATGTTTAACTACCACATTCCAGATAGATTTGAGGGAAGGGAGAGGAAGTGAGTATCCCAGCAGGGCAGGAATAGATACATTTTTGCCTGAGTGAAGTTCTATCGCTACCCAATCAGGACAGTCAGACTGACCTGTAAAGTAAGACCAAAACGCCAAGCAGCGCAGATTAGTGGAAATTTGGTAAATCGAGGCCACCGGTAGCTTTAGTCTTTTGAAAGTGAGTCTTGTTGAGACGAGGGTACTTGCCCTGCCAGACGTAAGATGAAATGATTGAGTCAAGTTTGTTGAAAAATGATTTAGGAATAAAGACAGGCAGGGTCTGAAAGAGGTACAAAGATTTAGGTAGGATGGTCATTTTAACTGAATTGATACACCCTACCAGAGACATGGAGAGAGGTGACCACTGTGTCAATGTTTGTTTAGTTTGATTCAGCAAGGTAATAACATTTTCTTAGAATAGGTCTTTGTATTTCTTTGTCACTGAGATGCCCAAATAACAAAACTTGTTTTTTTCAACTCTGAAAGGAAGGCTTGGGACGTTTTTTCTGGGGACCCACATTTTTAAACTGACAAACCATCGTGACCCAAATCACAATAGATCTTATCTATAAATTGCAAGATTAACAATTTGTGCATAAATGAACATTTCTGACCATTTTTACTGCTGTCTGCATCATCATATTATCTTGAACAGGTAAACCAGACATTTCAAGTGATATATATTTAAATTACAACTATATTGTCTGCTTATTTAGAATATATACTGTACATATTTTACATACTTCATAGATACGATCAAATCAGTGCATTTAGGAGGGGTGTGGTATCTCATTGTTTTTATCTCCTCTTATCACAATATAAACATTTTAAACAGGCTACTTTATGAATGAGAAAATGCATTGAGTCTGAGTAAACAGCCACTCATGTTCATATTTTTATTTGAGAACTTAAGTGCATTTTAAATTAAACAGGCACACATCAGGTAAACAACACATTTTAACTACTTCATATGAGACAAATTAAGTGCATTTTGTTGTAACTAACAGACTCATATTTCCCTCTCATCATTAAATCAAACAGATTATTGCTTGTTCTTTGGTATTGCAGTCAGGTGTACAAGAGGAGAGCAACACGCATATCAGGTGTAGCATTTATTCTATGGGCGGTAGCTAAGCTAACATGACCTGCAGCAGTCTGGTCCTTAGCTGGGTCTTGTCCCTGGTCTCTAGCTATGTCTTTCTTTTTTATTAGCCAGGCATCCATATTTGTGACCACCTGCAAAATCTGTTCATTACTTTGTTGGAAACTATGGTGGACACCTGGGTGCAAACCCAAAGTTCTGAACAAGGCACCGCCTGCCTGATTGGCTGAACTCCATGTGTGGTGGAGCTAGAAACACGCTCCCTGATGTGGCTGAAAGATGTACTGCAGATTTAAATCTAGAATAATAGTCAAATAGAATCATTATTTTTTATTTGGCGACCCAAATAAAATCTGCGACCCACATGGATGGATCTGGAACAACACTACTGGAAAAACATCTCCCTCTCAGATTTACCTTTTCTCAGCACATCCGTGAAAGTCATCCCTGTTACAAAAATATGGCAATCTCTATAACTCTGACAGCCTGGTGGAAAGTCATTAAAATGTTTAATTCCACACCAACACCATGTAAATACACTCCTATCTGGCACAACCCAGACTCAACAGAACACCTCTCCACTATCACACATGGGCAGCAAAAGGGATCACACACCTTCACCATCTTTTTCACAATGATCATTTCATAGATTTCAATCACCTTATACAGAAGCACGAGTTGGGGAGATACCAATTTTTCAATTACCTACAACTTAAATTTATAATCACAACAGAAATTGGTATAACCCATAATCCTCTAGAACCCCCCAAAATAATTAATGATATAATTCAAGTCACAAGCACAAACAAACTAATCTCTGAACTCTACAAACTTTTATCAGACTCTGATAACTCATTATCAATCCCAGAAAACAGTTGGAATATTGACTTATCCATCTCCCTCTCAACTGACTTCTGGATAGGAATAAACAATAACGTCTTTTCTATGACAACCAATACAAACCTACAGCTAATTCTATTGAATTAAAGTTATCCATAGAACACAGTAGTGTGCTGTGGCCCTCCGCATTGCTTTCCCCTGCCTCACCCTCCCTCCAATTTTAATCCATGTCACCTATTGCGACATACACCTAGTAGGGTTTGTCACTCGGGAGATTCTGAAGATCACATTTTCCAATCAGGTACTTGGTAAGCGAGGTTGGATGAAATTACACAGATGGAGGGTTTATCACTAGTTTAGGGTTGGCACGGCTTGTGGTGCCTGGCCCAGTTTGGGGTAACGGAGGCTAGGTGAACTATGGTCGGGTCCTCGTGGGTCCCTGTGCCTCCTCTCTCTCCTTTGCTCCCTCGCGACGCATAATGGTGCCTGGGGGGGGGGGCCGGCCCTTGGTGATCCTTGGGGGGTATGGGCTGGCCCAGGGGAGCGTCTGGTGGATCCGTTGGGGGGGCGGCCCGCTGGGGTTGGACGGCTGCGGCCGGCGTCTGGCGGTGCCGTCGATGTGCCTGCTGTCTGGTCTCCTGGTCTTGGGTGGGGTGGGTTGTGGGCTGGGTTGGGGACGTCCTGGTGGAGGAGGGAGGAGAGGCATGGCTGGCATTGATGTGGGGGCTCGGAGCTGGGCGGTTTAATGGCTATGGGCCCTCTGATGGGCGTGGATGGTCTGCCCCCCTTGGCCCGCCTATTGTCTGGGCGTAGCGCTTCCCTTTCCCGGCGCGGCCTCACTCAGGCATGTGGCCTGGATCTGTCTTGGAACACACAAACACACACCCCGTTCCGGGGCCCTCTCACTGGTGCCCGGCTCCGGCCGGGACCCTGGGCCGGGGGGCGGCTCTGGCTCTCGGGGGCTGGGTGGGTGAGGGGATGGGTGGTGTGGGGTCGGCGGTGGGAAGTCCCTTGGAGGCCCCCTCTGCCCTGTGTCCCTGGTTGCGCACCTGGGCCCTCTGGCGGCGCTGGTCGGGTGACTTCCTGGCTGCTGAGCTAGTGTTTGTGGCTAACATCACCGCTCTATATTCGGTTCTCGGGACTCTTTAGGGTCTGGGCTGGCTGATGGTGCATGGAACACAAACCACGACACAGCTCATTGGTGTTACTGCCTGTCCTCTTGTCCCTGATTGTCTTGTTTTGTCTCTCTGTTTCACTCATGGTGGATCACGCCCTCTTTGATGAGAGATAGGTATTAGTTCCAAATAAAATGTAATAGGCTAGTCTTTCAAAGAGGGCTGGTGTAGGTCACATACACACTCACAAGCACAGAAATACCAATTATCTGCTGCAAGATCAAACTGCATGTATTTTAAAGAAATGTTTTTTACCTAATCTTGGCACAAACCATAAGTATACGTGCAGACAGATATTTAGAAAAAAAAGAAAAAGGAAAAAAAAACAACTGGAATTCAAAAGGTAATTGAACTTGACATGGTCAAAAGCTTGTTCAGTGTCAAGACAGACTACACATTCAGGGACCTCCTCAGGTGCAGAATAAATTATGTCAAATAGTCGTCATATGTTAAAGTAGGAGTGTCTACTTTTGATGAAGCCTCTTTGGTCTTTTGATGTGAAAGTAGGAAGTACATTCTCCAGTCTGCAAGCTAGGACCTTCGCTAGAATTTTGATGTCTGTGTTTAGGAGGGAAATGGGTCTATATGAGGCACACTGTTGGGTCCTTCTCTTTTTTAGCAATTAGGATTCAGTGAATGATTGAGGAAGGGTACCTTGTCTGTAAGAATCTGACTGTGGAAAAAGTGGTGAGGAGAACTTTTTAAAGAATTCTGCGAGAAGCCATCTGGGCCTGGACACTTCCCTGACTGCAAAGAGGGTACAGCTGAAATTATTTCTGCCTTAGATATGGGCTCTTTCAGTTTTTTCCTCAGGTCAGATGATATCTTGGGAATGTCAAGATTGTTTAAGAAATCAACAGCTGCATTGCGATCCATTTGAGGCTCTGAAGTGTAGAGTTGTGAATAAAAATCTCTGAATGTGCTGTTGATTTTTGTGTGGTCAGAAGTGATGGAGCCAGTAGGAGTTTTAATCTTAGAGATATGTTGTTTTGCCCTACGGCCTTTCAGTTGGCTAGCTAGCATTTTATCAGGTTTGTCTCCATGTATGTAGAACAAGGTCTTATTTTTTAGAAGCAAGTGTTCTATTGGATAAATAATAAATAAAGGTCTGGGCTTTGAGGTTGGGCATATTGTCTATCGATTTCTCTGATTTGGATCTGCTCTCTCTTTACCAGATTTCCACTTTAGTTGTGCTGTGTTTGCTATAATCTGGCCCCTGAGGTAGACTTTAAGGGCATCCCATACAATTAAATTAGAGGTTTCAGAAGCAGTATTGGTGGCAGGAGAAAAGGCAATCTCTTTCTTCATGAAATCCACAAATTTATCATCGAATAATAGAGTTGAGTTAAAGCGCCATTGACCGCTCTTCTGTGGAAGGCCAAAAAGAGATATGGCCAAAACGATAGGGGCGTGGTCTGAAATGACAATTCAATTCAATTTTAATTCAATTTATTTGTATAGCGCCAAACAAAGTTTATATCAAGGCACTTTACAAAAAGAGCAGGTCTAGACGGACTCTTTATTCTAAAGAGACCCAACAATCCTCCAGGAAGAAACCTGGAGCAGATCCAAGATTCAAGGTGGGCGGAGCCTCTGGTTTGACTGGTTGGGGTGAGAGAGATAGAGAGAGAGAAAGGTTGGGAGAGAGAGAGAGTGAGGGACAGAGACACAGACATGTTCATCCACAATAACAATAACAGCTGTTATAATAGAGAGATTACAGTTTGTAGTATTTATAATAACTACTACAATAACAACACTGATAATGATGATAATATTGATACTGATGTTGATAGTAATAGTAATAGTAATAATAATAATGATAATGATGATGATGATGATGATGTCAGAGGGTGTCAACCATGGTCCCAGCAGTACATCAGTCCACAGTGACGTGCAGGATGAGAAAGTACAAAGACTCCGGGGAAGAAGTCTAGTTAGTAACATGAATAATGAGATATGAGTGTGTATGTTCCTGTATGGAAATTGAATAACAGTCTACTGGAAAATACTGATTTCTGCAAAAAAGTTTAAAAAACTGGTTCAAGAAATTTCTGAAATGGAATTGTCACCCTTGTATAAATGGGACTGGTTTAAATTTAAAACAAAAGAATTTGCAATTAAAATAAGTAAATATGTGACTAAACTCAAAAAGCATAAACAAAAAGAAATAATCAGTGAAATAAACAAACAATGTCAAAAAACTGAATTATCGGAGGAGGAACATGTCAAATTAAACAGCCTTCAACCGAATTAGATCATTTTTATCTGGAAAAAGCAAAAGGAGCTTTTATACGGTGAAGTCAGTTCGCGGATGATACATCCATTTTCTTAAGAGATAAATGTATGGTGGATAAAACTCTCAATACAATTAAAATTTTCTCCAATGCTTCAGGACTATCCCTTAATATTAAAAAATGTGAACTACTCTCCATTCATACAAAAACTGGTTCTACTACTGCTTCAATCAGAGTTGAATCTGAATTAAAGTATTTAGGAATAACAATATCTAAAAACCATATTAGAAGAGAAGACATTAATATATCTAACCGTATAACTGATACGAAGAAATCCCTCAGTCATTGGCTTACCAGAGATCTCACTATTATTATTTTATCAAAAGCTGAAGGCATCTTCAAATTAATTTACCCATGCCATTCCCTGCATATTTCCTCTAACAATATCACAAAAGCCAACTCAGTAATTTTCCAGTTTCTATGGAGAAACAAAACCCATTACCTTAAAAGGTCACAGCTTATTAAAGAATATGATAAAGGTGGCGTTAAAGCTTTTGATTTTGAGTCAATGGTCTGTACCTTTAAGATAAATTGGATAAAAGCTTATCTGTGTCAGCCAAATTCCATGTGGTTTCACATTCCAAGGTCCTTGTTTAACAAAATGAGGTCTTGACTTTCTTCTAAAATGTGACTTTGAGGTGAACAAATTCCTATCAAACTGTCTAATTTCCACAGACAGACTCTCCAGTTTTGGAAAAGGATATTTACTCATACTCTTTCTCTCATGGAACAATAACAACAATAGAGTGATTCTAGTCAATGGAAAATAAATAAAATATTTTGTGCTTTTCTTTTTTTGGGGGTGGTGGTGTATGTAGCTAGAGCAAGGCCAAAAGGTTTGTTCATTTGAAAAAAAAAATTAATTGAAAGTTCTGATCTTGACTTGTTAAAAAATCAACAACGTTTTCAAAAAAAGTTTGATTTAATTCTGATATTATTTTGAATAAATTGTTATTTTTCAATTTTCACTTAAATATATTTTTCAGATTCAGATCTTTTTCTTTTTTTTCACATTCAAATCTTGTTTTTTTGGTTTCAGATTTTTTTGTTCACTTTCAGATCTTTTTTTCACTTTCAGATCGTTTTTTCAGGTTCAGAGTTTTGGCCGTGATCTGGCGTGGAGGTCGTGGTATCAACTGAGGGGGGCGTGGGATTGTGAGTGACAGCATAACGAAAAAGGCTCAAGGCCTCACGCATTTATGTTGCCTTCAGGAAACGTGGGTACTTTGTATAATATGACTCAACTTTTTCTATACACTGTATTCACCTGATCAGCAGTAAACAAAGTGATGCTCAGGACAAAGTTACGTTCAACAAGCTGTTTGAAGATCTGATAGTTTAATATGAGATACACATAAAGATAGAAGAAATCAGGAGGAGGTCCAATAATACTGTACAGAGTTGACTTTACAGGAGACCTCCTTTTTCCTGTAGTTTAAAAACAAAATCATTAGAGAAAGGGAAGAGGTGTCATAAGGATATTAATTTGGTAATAATACCTTTTCTCTGCCAAAATCATGTCATATACACAATATATATTTTTAATGTGTATGTGGAGGGTATGTTTACATTTTACAACTGTAAATAAATGGAGAACTTTCTACTCTTGAGTCTTTTGGTGTGCACATTCAGACTTCTTTTTTGTATTGTGTTATTTCAGAACCACAGAGGTGTTATTAACGTGAATATTAACGTGTGTATTGTCACATCTTTCTGTCACTGCAGGCATTAAGAAGAATCCAGCAAAGGTAGGCATTGTCCCTCCAGTCTTACCCTAACTCTGTTTACATGCCTTTGGCCACATATTGTCCTCCAGTGTTTCCCCATTTGGAGGGGCGTCCCATCCCCGCAACACAACCACTATGGAGCTAGATCAAGGCCAAAAGGTTTGTTCATTTGAAAAAAAAATTTAATTGAAAAAAAATAATTTGAAACTGAAAGTTCAAGTTTTGATCTTGACTTGTTAAAAAATCAACGTTGTTTCAATTTTCACATAAATATATTTTTCAGATTCAGATCTTTTCCTTTTTTTTCCACATTCAAATCTTATTTTCAGATTTTTTTTTTCACTTTCAGATCTTTTTTTTTTCAGGTTCAGAGTTTTGGCCGTGATCTGGCGTGGAGGGCGTGGTATCAACTGAGGGGGGCGTGGGATTGTGAGTGACAGCATAACAAAAAAGGCCCAAGGCCTCCCCTCCCGCATTTATGTTGCCTTCAGGAAACGTGGGTACTTTGTAAAATATGACTAAACTTTTCTATACACTGTATTCACCTGATCTGCAGTAAACAAAGTGATGCTCAGGACAAAGTTACGTTCAACAAGCTGTTTTAGACCAGTCTTGGTAATTATCAATATATGAAAGCAGTAAAAGATGTCAGATTGTGAAGTTTAGCACCCATGCTTTAAGAAATGATGTTTCCCATTTCCACATAAAACTTTTAACACATCGCAGTATCACGGATGACAATGGCGTCCCCGGCTGGACAACCTGCCGGCGCAGGCGCACAGGTAAGAAATGCTGTTTTTAGAAGGGGTACTGTGGAAAATGATCCTAAATATTATCATGCTGGGTAATTTTGGAAACGTAGGGACATACAGAAAGACGTCTTTATGTGTCAAAGCAGTAAGCTAGGCATAAGGTTAGCATGAACTAGCTTTATGCTGTTAGCTGCTGTTAATGAATGTTAGTCTTTAAATGTCTTTGTTAACATCTGTGTTTTTGCCAGAATGTCGACTGTAATTCGACAGTGGCTGCAGCTGCACAAAGCCTCATCAATGTGCTCACACAGAACCTCACTCAGGGACAGCAAGAGCCAGGAAGAAGGCAGGAACAGGCAGCATCCTCTGTAGAACAGGAGATGGCCAGGTTTTAGATTTTATTGATTGATTGTTGTTGTTTTTCTCATTTTATGGTACTTTGAGTAGCTAATGTTTATATGCAAATTTCTGATCATGTTTTAAATAAATATATGATTTTGTTTTGAATCATGCAGATCTTTCCCTGGGTTTTTCACAAGGAAAACTTGTCTTGGAAAGCGAAGGATACAGAGTTTAAAGACCTATGGCACAGCATCTAAAAAACCCTGGAAGCCTTTTAGTTTTTATGTATACCTGTTAAACATAAACTCACAGAAAACCCCAACCTCATCTGAAGAGTTTGAACTTGCCCAGGCTGGTCTTGGAAAAAGACATGTCACCATGTCCAGGGATATGAGCCATGAAGAGGTGATGCATGAAGAAAACGTAATACAGTAGTTACAAATGCAAGACACATGTATAATTTGAAACATGCCACTCTATCCAAGTCTTAGGCTTTTTTAAGCATGTAGATATCACATAGCTATTGTGTTATTGCTTTTTCAGTTCTTTGGACTACTACAAAATGAATATCCTAAGATGCAGGGGCTGACAGGAGGATGGCTACTCTACAAGGCTCCAGATGGAGAGAACTAATAATATAACACCTATGGTAGTACACTGTCATTCGCAAAACTTGTCAAACAACCACTACTGTAATGATACAAAATATTTTGCATTTTCAGGTGGTCAGGGCAAAAGGAGACTGATTACGAGTCCTCCTGATTCTGATGGATATACTGGGACCCTAATCCGAAGTGTTACAGGGTCAGGGAAAAACACCCTGTATATTGTACCTTTGCAACATGAGTTTGACCTAACTCCGTTGCCACCAGATGCCATTGAATTTCAAAACATGCCAAAAGCACAATGCCAAACATGCAAAGTGAGTTTTCCTTTGCAGATTTTGGCCCTTCATGTTCAGGAGTGCATGGAGTCTTCAGCAGAAGATATTGAGGTAAATGTGGCTCTGAAATATATGTGATATTGCATTGTGAAAGTGACCCAGTTTTACATTTTGATTGTTCTTCAATAAGTTGTAACACAGGATAATTGTGGGTCATATTATAGACACATCTAAGTGAGGTCCAGATAGTTTCTGTGACAGCCCCCCCCCCCTCTGCAGCATGACACAGAGTCATCTGTTGAAGAGGTACACTACTTAATGTTACTGTATTACATTGTGAAATGCCTACATTGACTCTTTGTATGGGACTGTGGCTAATATTTAATCTTTGTTTAATCTCCATCAGAAGTTCCCGTGTCCTATCTGTTTCCTGAAATTCACACCACAGTTCCTAGAACTCCACGCTAGCATGTGTGGAGAAAGGTAACTGAGATGGTAGACTTATCTTAATTTTACACGTATATGCTACTTACAATACAGTTTTTTCAGTAGTACCAATAGAAGTGTCTATTGTACTTTTGTAGAGGAAAGGAAGATCTTAAGATGGGTGACACAAATGACATGAGCCAGGAGAATGGAGAGGAGCTCATCAAAAGGTAAATACAGTGTTGTTTAAATACATGAAGTCATCCTTGTGCTTTTGTTTTCAACATTAGTAGTTTACATCTGTTGATTATGAGTTTTGTTTGGCAGTGTCGATGATGTTTTGGACACCATTTGTCGAAGAGTTGATGTTGAGAAACAGTTCAGCATCCAGATTTAAAGAACAAACATCCTTGAGAGAGGCCTTCTGCAATGGCAACGTCAAAAAAAAATTCACCCACTGCTACTCTGAAAGTGACCTTCTTTTGGAGAGGCAGGGGTGGACACAGGTGCCCTCCGAAAAGAATTCCTCATAGGGTAAATCACCCATCAAGACATTTTCATTCTTATGTAGACTCTCATAAAGCAAGCAGAAAATCAGAGTCCACTGAAACAGTTATAGATTTAAACTAATGCATGAGGATTCATACAGTTAAAAGGGCAGCTTACAAAAAATTGTATTGTATTGTATTTTAGTTTTTTTTACAATGTATGTAGAAAAATTGATTATAACTCAGTTCATTTAAACAGTCCTTACTAAAACTATCTGGATGGCTACACAGACATATGGTCAGACAGGTTTTATATTAATGTTGTGTTTGAACTTCGTTAAACTTTTCCTGTCAAAAGTAATTGTCTAGTAGTTCATTTGGTGCTGTCACAGATTAAAAAGCCACACCAGAACAATACAAATATATGATTGATGCCCCTTGAGCTCCACAGTAAATGCTGCTTGTATTTCTGTGTGTAGAAATGGTGGCAGGAATTGAGGGTCAATTCTTTGAGGGACCACAACATCAGAAGCTGTTACATCTGACTGTTTCCATTACTAAATATGAATGTTCATGACGGCCTGTAGTCTTAAAAATAGCCAGCTGCAACTTGTAGTCATTCTGGTAATGACCAGGTTCACGTTTTATTCTCCCTGAAATATCTTGATGATGATACTAGGTATTATGTGCCAGGGTACTTTGTTTACTAAAATCAGAGGCCAGCTCAGTCACAGCTTATTTCCTTTGGCTGAGCAAGGCCATACTGAAAATAGACATACATATTGATTATACAAACAAATGATTCACTTTTTCCCTAAACCCATGGTTCTTAATTAAAAGTTGAACAAAGATCAATCTTCATCTCCATTGTATGTATAAAGACTTCCAATCCACTAATCCACCTCTTTAAAGAACTGCAAAACCCAATTTTAACATAAAACTTGTTTTTTTGTGTATTTGCTTCATAGCTGAAGATCAGGGGGATGTAGATGACAAAGAGGGCCCACATGCCATCACACCTGCCAGGTTTCTGCAGTGGATCGCAGTATCACAGATGACAATGGCGTCCCCGGCTGGACAACTGCAGTGCAGTGGATCACAGGCCAAGGTCACATCCCACTTCTTCCTTCTGAGAAGGATTTTGCTGTAATGGTCAAGTTTAACCATGACTGCAGTGCAGACTTTGGGCATCACAATGTCTGTTACCCTGTTGTTTCAGTATGCGCCAAGACTATTGTGCTACCTGTAAGGCACATGAGGTCCTATGACAATTTCAAAAAGGTTCTTACTGAGGCTTTTAATCTTGGCAAAGAATTTAACATTGTGTAAACAAGGCCATCAACTGTGTCTGTTTTCAAGGTGAAACTACAGCCAAAATGTTTACTGATAAATGTTTAGCATCAGCTGCTACTTTTTTTACTACTACTGTATTAGTAATACTGTGTTCCAAGACTTTGCCACAACTGGAAAGAGGGATTTGTCAGTTAATATCTAAACATTTGAATGTTTTAGTGGCATTACTGTCATATGTTTTGAAGTTGCAACAAAATTTTAATAAAAGTTGGTCATTTCACATTCATGTCATGTTTACATGGCTGGCTAATCATCATCATGTTGTCTCTTTACCATTTTGCTACCCAGAACTTTGAGAAGCAGATTCAGATTGTTTATACCACGTGGCTTCACTGCTGTCAGTCACTACAAATAAATGTTTACAATTCATTCATTGGAAACTTGGTGTTAACTGGTTAAAGCCTTTAATCACATGTTATGTTTGCATCTAGCGTACATGGTGTAGTACATAGTGCAATACATCTAAATAAATGTCTCTGCCATAGGACTCTGATGGTCTTGAGATGTCAATAGTGGCTCTAAGGCCTGCCATATCCTGCTCAGAGAGGGGGCATTCAACAGGTGGAAGAATCACTCCAGCACTGTCTGCATCTGGCTCACTGGCAGTGCTGAAAGCAAGATCTGCATCCTCGATTTCCTACATAAAAAACAAAAACAAAATTGACATAGAAATCAGGGGACATAAAAATATAAAAGCAAGCAGATTTACAGTAGCTCAACATGTGAACAGAAATGGTACTATGGAGATAGACGTATCAATATGGTAACACTCTTATGTTGTTTTCAGTGAAGAAAAAGAAATGTAAACCTTGCTCAGCTTTCACTCACAATTCACTCATCAAAATACATTATTTAGTGTTCAACTGTACACACAATGCAATTTTAATCTTATTGTACAGTACTTCTATGTTGCACATATATAACATTTTAATAATTTTAATCATGAACTTGATATTAGTAAACATCTTTTTTAGTTTGGCACAAGGTACCTCTGCCAAGTCTGGAGTATCAATGGGATTCTGGAGGAGTCCCATTGTCCACAGTTGTTGTGGGGACAGATTTTGTTCTGTCCTCAGAGGGTGATGATCCCAACCCACCCTGAAGACATCGAGGTCCGTCTGCAGACGTGGAAGAAATACATCCTGGGCACAGAAGAGGTGGATGCTATCAGAAGGATCTAGAAGACCTTCATCCTCAAGGCTGTGAAGAGTCTCGTAGTGCACATTTGTTACAGCCATCCAAACATCTCTCCACAAACGCTCTATTCTGTTAAAGGAAAAAATAAAATTACCCTCAAGTTTGCACAGTATATTTGAACTTTTACCAAGTGTGACTCCGGAAGGTAGCATCTGACTTAATTTTTTCTATTGAAAATTATATTAGAAAAGAAAGAAAAAAAAAAGATATATATTTATATACATACATACACACACACACACACCTTTGATTGTGCACACTCTTTCCTGACAGGAAACTGGCCCTGCCACAGCCCCTGATAGTGAACATGCATCGTGCTATGCCAACATTTTCAACTCCTTGGTCACCTCTTACTCTAAAAGAATGTATCACACAAAAAATAAAGAAAATGCAGTTAGTTAATAAAAGTTGGCCATCTGAGATTTCTAAAAATAAAAAAAGTAATAATATGGTATTGTAACTTTTACCATATTTATTTTAATTCCAAATACATAGACTTTGGACAAAATTAATACCTAATATTCTCAGACAAATCTTTCTTAAAAATGTTTAGTAGGCTAGAGAGAAGGTGAGGTGTTCAAGTATTGTATACTATACAATAAATCCTCAACAGGGCTTTAGACGGATGAATAAGATCATATTTTCTTTGATTTAACTAGACAAGTAATAAAATCCAGGATTTGTTTGAATTGTTTGTTTGTTGGCCTTACCTTAATGGAAAGCCATACTTTTGCACAGCCTACAAGAAGAAGTGAAGTGCAGTGGATGCTTTATTGTTGCTTGCAGCACCCAGGTACATGATCTGAAGCCGAGAATATAATTCAGCGGAAATTTAATAAAAGTATTTTTCAGACCTGCAAATGTATTTACATACAGGCTTGTTTGCTAAATAGCATAAGATGGATACTGACAAAAATAAAGATCCTTTAAAAGGTCATCTACACCCTACAGCAAGTTTAACAGCAGACTCATATCGTCATTTTCAGCTGCCATCATCTCAGTCTAAAAATAGTGGCATTAATTACCTTTCGTGAGAAGCCATCAATTCCTCCGAAAATCACAAGGCCATCTGTTTTTTTTTAAAAGGACAAAATGAGTTCAAATAGAGTCTGTGTACATATATTTGCATGTACTTGCTGATACAAAACAAGGGTGTTAACAATGTAATTTTGTACAAATGATACAACTTTATAACCTTTATAACTTTATATTATCATGCATGCGCCGTCTCACTGTCCTCTCAGACACTCCCAGAAGTGTTGCAATGCATGGCACTGGTAGGGACATTTCTATCAGGCTTTGTAGTTCCTGAGGAGACACAACATATTTTGGCCGTCCATTTTCTCCGTGCATCAGGGGCACCTGACTAGGAGTCAAAGTTGAGTTGTCCTCCATATTGACAAGAGTTGACAGCTCAGTCAAAGCACTGACAGCATCCTGTGGCATCTCAATCTGGCTTGACAATGTCTTAAAAAGAACCATCTCCTGGTTGACTACAAACTGCAAATAGTCCACATCCAGGGGCAGTCTTTGTGTGACCTAGGAAACTTTAGTTAGGAGTCTCTGAAAAAATTCCCTTGTCAGTTGTTCCTAGAATAAACAAACATTACTTTAAATTATTGCACAGGTTTAAATGTATTGAGATTCAGTGTGGGCACATTTAGAAGTGCTCACACCAGCTCTGCTGCTGCATAACTCACTGAAACACAGATGTTAACGAAGACATTTAAAGACTAAAGTTTGAGCTAGACACTTTAAGGACTGTAACATTCATTAACAGCAGCTAACAGCATAAAGCTAGTTCATGCTAACCTTATGCCTAGCTTACTGCTTTGACACATAAAGACGTCTTTCTGTATGTCCCTACGTTTCCAAAATTACCCAGCATGATAATATTTAGGATCATTTTCCACAGTACCCCTTCTAAAAACAGCATTTCTTACCTGTGCGCCTGCACCGGCAGGTTGTCCAGCCGGGGACGCCATTGTCATCCGTGATACTGCGATGTGTTAAAAGTTTTATGTGGAAATGGGAAACATCATTTCTTAAAGCATGGGTACTAAACTTCACAATCTGACATCTTTTACTGCTTTCATATATTGATAATTACCAAGACTGGTCTAAAACAGCTTGTTGAACGTAACTTTGTCCTGAGCATCACTTTGTTTACTGCAGATCAGGTGAATACAGTGTATAGAAAAGTTTAGTCATATTTTACAAAGTACCCACGTTTCCTGAAGGCAACATAAATGCGGGAGGGGAGGCCTTGGGCCTTTTTTGTTATGCTGTCACTCACAATCCCACGCCCCCCTCAGTTGATACCACGCCCTCCACGCCAGATCACGGCCAAAACTCTGAACCTGAAAAAAAAAAGATCTGAAAGTGAAAAAAAAAATCTGAAAATAAGATTTGAATGTGGAAAAAAAAGGAAAAGATCTGAATCTGAAAAATATATTTATGTGAAAATTGAAACAACGTTGATTTTTTAACAAGTCAAGATCAAAACTTGAACTTTCAGTTTCAAATTATTTTTTTTCAATTAAATTTTTTTTTCAAATGAACAAACCTTTTGGCCTTGATCTAGCTCCATAGTGGTTGTGTTGCGGGGATGGGACGCCCCTCCAAATGGGGAAACACTGGAGGACAATATGTGGCCAAAGGCATGTAAACAGAGTTAGGGTAAGACTGGAGGGACAATGCCTACCTTTGCTGGATTCTTCTTAATGCCTGCAGTGACAGAAAGATGTGACAATACACACGTTAATATTCACGTTAATAACACCTCTGTGGTTCTGAAATAACACAATACAAAAAAGAAGTCTGAATGTGCACACCAAAAGACTCAAGAGTAGAAAGTTCTCCATTTATTTACAGTTGTAAAATGTAAACATACCCTCCACATACACATTAAAAATATATATTGTGTATATGACATGATTTTGGCAGAGAAAAGGTATTATTACCAAATTAATATCCTTATGACACCTCTTCCCTTTCTCTAATGATTTTGTTTTTAAACTACAGGAAAAAGGAGGTCTCCTGTAAAGTCAACTCTGTACAGTATTATTGGACCTCCTCCTGATTTCTTCTATCTTTATGTGTATCTCATATTAAACTATCAGATCTTCAAGCTAAATTTAACATAAAACAAAGTGAACCTTAGTAAACACAAAATACAAGCTTTAAATGATAATAGTATTTAATAAGGTAAAAGTACTCCACCCTCCTGAACTTAACTTCTAGTTGTTCCTCCTTCAGCAGAAACACCTGAACTAAACCCTCCTGATGACTGGAGATCAGTCTCTGACATCACTGTGCTGGACTTTGACTCTTTCCAGACCTGGAGGTCCAGACTCTGACTATCCACTCCAGAACTTTAATCAGAGGTGGACTTACTCTGATGATTGGTATCATTGTCTTCATGATCCAGTTGCTGTTGAGCTTCAGCTCACAGACTGATGACCTGACATCCTCCTTCAGGATCTTCTGCTAGAGACCAGAATTCATGTTTCCCTCAGTTATAACTCGTCACCCTGGTCCTGAAGCAGCAGAGCATCTCCACAACATCACACTGACTCCTCCATGTTTGACTGTAGGTAGAATGTTCTTTAGTGGGACGCTGTGATTGGTTGACACCGGAGGTAACGGGACCCCTGTCTTCAAACGGTCCAACTTTAGACTCATCAGTCCAGAGAATCTTCTCCTGAAGCTCTAAAGTGTCTGAATCCAGAGGAGTCTTCATGTTCTTCTGGGTCAGCAGTGGCTTTCTCCTCACCTCTCTCCCATGATGCCATGTTAGCCCATGACCTCTGACCTTTACTGAGGTGACAGAGGTCTGCAGCTCATTGGATGTTTTCTTTGGGATCTTTGTGACTTCCTGAATGAACCTTCTCCGTGCTCTTGGAGGAATGTTAGAAGGTCATCCACTTGTGTGAAGGTTCACTTTAGTTCCAGGTCTTGTCCGTTTGTAGATGATGTGTCTCTCTGTGGATCTGTGGAGTCCCAGATCCTTAGAAACAGCTTTGTAACCCTTCTCAGACTGATGGATTTAATCACCTTCTTCCTCATCTCTGTAGATGATGTCATAGTGTCCTACTGCTGAGACCTACTAGACCACTTCCTGCTTATGAATAAGGTCTATTTAAGAGATAATGTGATTGGACAATGATCAGGTCTGGGTGTGTCTAGTCCAGCTGCAAACAGTTTTTAAAGCAGTTAGGTAGTTTTATGGATTTAGTTCCTAAAAGGGTGAAGACCTTTTCACACAGGTGATTTAGATATTGGATAACCTTTTTACCTCATTAAATAAAATTGTCATTGAAAACTTGTATTTTGTGTTTATTCAGGTTGTCTTTGGTTTATGTTAAATTTTGTTTGAAGATCTGATACAGTTTGATATGAGATACACAAAATGTAAAGAAATCAGGTAGAATAGTTTTTCACAGCGCTTTATGTGCACTGGAGGCCTTAAGTTTCCACACCACTATTTATGCTGAATTTTGGACCAGGATCGGAGCGAAATTCTTTATAATATCACAAATGATGCTCATAGGCTCAAGTCTTAATAACATATTTTCAGTGAGCCCAAAGAAATCCCATACTTTGAGCAGTGAATGTGAAAACAGCCTTTTAGTGTCAGAATGTGCACATACATCATTTACAGTGTGAAGCTCAAATATTCAACTGTAAGGAACAAGAAGAAAAACACATTTTTGACTGGAGGGGGGGCTTTATGGTTTTAATGACGTGCATGGTTATGGATATTATTTAATAAAATTAGTTTAAACATATCAATTAATTATCCAAACTCACTGATTAAGATCTATTTTTTTCAACTGACAGTAATTCCCTAAAAAGAAATAATCAGAATCAGAATCAGAGATACTTTATTGATCCCCGTGGGGAAATTGACCAGATTCTTGTTGAAAAATGTTAGAAAGGAAAGCTAAATAGAAAGCTAGAATAAGTGAAATAAGTGGGTGGATTTTCCCTGGAAACCTGATGAGTCTAAAAGCTGAGAGCTCTCACCATGACTGAGGAAAATCAACTTGGGTTTTCCATTTTCAAGTTCAAACAGCAGGCTGTCACTGTTGGCAAAAAGGGTAAGTATCAGATCAAATACCAGACAGACGACGAGATAAATTTCCTTTTGTTGAACAATGACAAACTAAACTGAACAGACAGGTTTATGACTTAGTGCTGACCAAATGACCTATAAATGAAGGGTCAAAGCTGTCGATCTCTCCACAGCTGGAATATTTCTCAATCTTCAGCATCAGGTGTATTTATTTATGACCAAAACTTAACTTTGCTTTTCCTCAAAGCACACATATAGCCACATATTCAGGTTTGCTGATGCTTTTTAAATTGTTTTAAAGATTCTTTCAGAGACCAAACTGTCTCATTCCAGAACTAGACGTCACTCAGAGATCACAAACCACCACCAAGTCAGCTCAGTTTCCCCATGATGCCCCCTAAAACCACCAGTCCTCTGATAGGCCGACCCTCATCATGTGACTCCTGGACCATGAAAACCTGCCCCCTAGAGTCTGGATCACATTGGTATCATTATTATTAGTCTGATAGTTATT
Source organism: Chaunax sp. Z400 (assembly GCA_037577475.1). Lineage (NCBI taxonomy): Eukaryota > Metazoa > Chordata > Actinopteri > Lophiiformes > Chaunacidae > Chaunax > Chaunax sp. Z400. The sequence goes on from CM075185.1 coordinate 32,907,255, forward strand.
CTAGAAAAACTAAATCTCACTGATGGTGGTTTTCTTCAGGATCTAGATAGGAACTGTTGAAGATAAATTTGACCCCTAACTGAATCAGAACAGTTTAGCTACAATCTGATCTAAAGACTCTAAAGAGTCAGTCTAGACCTGCTCTTTTTTGGAAAGTGCCTTGGTATAAATTTTGTTGTGATTTGGCACTATACAAATAAATTGAATTGAATTGAATTGAATTGATCTCAGGTCAGTCGGTATCATTATTATCTGTTATCTCACAGAAGTGAGTTTTCTGTCAGCCCTATAAGTTTAAACATTCTAGATCACCAGATCCAGAACATGACTTGGATCCAGATCAGACTCTGATGTGTGCTAGATCTGATGGTGATGTCATCGTATCATTTTTGTCCAATCATTGTAGACATTATCCATGAAGTTAGAAGATAAAATCTGATGACTGTTCCACAATGGTAAGAATCCTTTAAAAACATTCTGGATCCAGATGGTGATCCGGATCACCACCAGAATCTGATGGACTGATCCTTGGACCATGTCCTACTGCTCCAAAAAATTTAATCACAATCTGTTCAAAACTATTTGAGTAATACAACTAACAAACCAACAAACCAACACTGGAATAAACATAACCTCCTAGGTGGAAGTAAAAACACGCAATCACATTAGTGTGATTTTAGTCATTTGGATCCAGACATAGATACTGTACCTGCACACCTTCACCTTAATTATTACTTAATTAGTTTTACTTTGTGTCATTTAGGAGGAGAACATTCAACATGGAGCAGAACAAGCGCATCATGTTGGTGCTGGGTAATAACACTATAGACTATGAGATGGTGCAGCAGAGCAGGACTCACAGAGACAACATTAACAACATTACAGTTTCACATTCATTAGTCTGCTTTCTGGCCGGTTTCATCAGAGGAGCTTTTGGTTGGAGAAAAATCTGCTTCAACGAAGTTAACAGAAATCACACATGAAACTCATCACCAGTTAATGTCCTTTTACCGGAAAGGCTATGAATTTAAGTTTTTTTAAATTACTTCTTTCGTGTTTGCAGAAACTCTAGTTATATTATTGTTTACATGTCGGTATTGATTTGCCCACGTCTCGTTGAAAACGAACAAAGAAAATCAGCTATAACGGTGTGGTACACAGATAGCTGTTTTAATATGTGCACGGTACAGGTAAGGTCTGTAAGTTTTTTTTTTATTATCAAAAGTATTTTTTTCACAGTTTGGTCACCAGCCCCTTACATGTCACTGCGTTACATTCGGTCAGTATGTTAGCCTAGCTAGCTAGCTTCTCGTCATTTGAAGAAAACAGACTTACCCGAGATTTATGATGACATAAAATATTTACTGGAATGTTAGTACTTTTAAATACCGTATAAAAAGAGAAACATACCGTAGGTATATATTATAATATAATAAAAAATCTAATAAAAAACGCCACGGTCCAGTTCTGCACCGACCCCATTGACAGGCACACGCTACTTCCTGGTTATTACATAGTGTATGTTGTTTGCTCACGACGACCAAGAACGGCTTCGTTGATTGGTAGATTCGTTTTCACTGTAAAATTAATGGCCAATCAAAAACCTTTCTTAGACGTTTAAAATTAGAGGATGTTCCATTCAATGCAACTGAGAATCTATTTAAAACGGGATCCAATGACCCAAAATACAGTGATTACTAGCACTACCGTTTGTTATTACTACTGCTTCTATTACGGCTACCTCAATTATTACTACATACGGCTCGTTACTGAACGATTGCTGCAGCTCATTCTCTTTTTAAAGTGCGCAGCTGCTCTATCCTCGGTACTATAAGGACTATTTATTGACATTTTAATATGGACATTGTATCCCACTATAGTGAATGGTATGTCTTGTCAAAAAGACCGTAATAATCTCCATGAGAAAACACGTATACCCATATACAGTCTTGAACATTCACTTTGAAACAGGGATTATGGACATTTTGTTTAATAATTCAATTATTTATCCGTTACACTCCAAAACGATTTAAAATGAACAAAATCAATGTTTAGCTTTCGGCTTTGAAAAATATGTTGGCCATTATACGATGAATTTCTAGGAGTTTAGCTCATCAAACATTTTAAATGCAGGACTTTTTCCTTAAATTGAGTGTGGCGTATATCTCTGAATACTACAGTGTTGGTATTCTGTGCAGTTCTTTGACCTAAGATGTGGTCATGGAAATAATAGAAAATTTGAATAATTCAATTATTGAAGTTTGAATTAAACAGAATTGCGTTTATAGTTGTAACACAAGATTACAATTCTTTATGTAGCATCGTTTCCTCTCAATATTAACGGGCTGAGAGGGCTGAGGTTGGATTAACCTCCAGGCCTCGGTGATGAGGCAGGTGAGGATGGTGGACCCAGCGATGGGCTGTAGGTGGCGTCAGAGAGTCAAATACAGGCAGTGAACTGTAGCTTCACTGTAATGACGTTAGCCTTCTGGATGTTTTTCCGCCGTGAAGGAGTTAGGATACCGGGAACCGACAACCACGAACCTCTCCTTTCTCTGAAGCATAACCACAGTGACCTCTGCGAAGTCAACTCAGCGTCCTCACAGTCATTGTGACGGTATGTTGTTATTGTGACAGCTCGGTGCCTCAAGACGAAGAGACTGCGTAACATCAAACCGTTATGTTAGCTATTTAGCCAGCGTTAGCATGCAAGGCTACTTAATCGGCAGTTTGTTTCAAACAAAACACAGCTTCCATCAGTGTCTCTGATTGAGAGCAGCAGCTTAAGAATCCCTTCAAAGCGACATGTCATGAGATTGACGTTTTACTTTCATTCTAAGCTATTCTAAAATGAGTCTAGATGGCTTGGCTAGCGTGTTGTCAGGCTAAGGTCAAGAAGCTGGCCAGTCTGACAGCTAACGCTAACCAATGTGGTACCCAACAGCCTATAAATGTGCTAGCTTATGTGGCAACCAGCCATTGTGCTACCAGGTAACAGCAACTCTGGCTAACATGATAATCTGGTTAACACTGGAAGTTTGGCTGCTGTCATATCCAAGATAAAGAGGAGGTGAGTCCGTTATAGCTCCATTAGCTTGAATGTTTATATATTTAAGATCTTAGTGGAGGTTGTCGTACCTTGGATTTAGATGGCCCGTGTAGAGTAATGTTCTGTGTAAGGTTACCAATAGTAGCCAGATTGTTATTGCTGGACGACATATTGATAGTGGAGGTTTGTGATTCTGATGGGTGTGATTATAACCATGTTGCTAGTCGTGTTTATTTGTTGTCATATAGCTGCTGTAGGGCTGCCTTATCACGCTGCTCTGCAAATGGCCAGAACATCAGTAAATAAACAGGCTGCCAGTAATCAGTATCAGTAATACCTCTGTGGTATTACAGATTCATGTCTAAATGGGGAGACAGGTGGCTGTGATGTTTTTGGCCATAAAGCTAAGTATCCATCTGAAAACAAATATTTAATATAGTAAAAAAAAAAAATGTTACTTTCTCTCTGTCGCCTTGTTGCTCCCACTATCAGTGGATGTCAGTGGCATTCGTCCAGATTTCCATACCGGAACATTTGTAATGACTAGAAATTTCTATAGAAATACAGTCTGCTTTGTAGTTAACAGTATAGTAGTTACAGAATCATTACATGATAAACTAACCCCTGTTTGTGCCTCTTTTTTAATCCTAGAAAATCTATGTGTCCAGATGTAAATTTTTTCTGCAAAATGTTAAACCCATTTCCTAAATTACAGCTCTGTCTCCTGATGAAACAAAGATGGCAGCAAAAAATGGCATATGTCCTTATTCAATTTGTATGATATAGAACAAAATCACAAAGAAAGAAAAGAAAGATGAATATATTTGGCAATTTAATATTACAATGAATGCACAATGACAGGCTTAAAAATGTATTTCATCTAACTTTATTTGTGGTGGATGTAGATCAGTGACATCTGTCTCTCTTCTCTCTGACATTTCATTGGCTGTGTGTGTGTCCGTGGCTCCCATTGCACTGTCTGACAGGCAGTCGAGGAGTAGCAGAGATCTCCTTTGTCTTTTTTTTTATTAAACTGGTAATAAGCAAATGTTCATGGTATGATAACCATCACATTTTATACCATGGTATACTGTAAAACCAGTAACTGCTGCTACCTTACTCACAGCCATAATTTACACCATTACACCATTGTTGTAAAAGTTAAAGTCATTGTAATGATTTTATTTTGTGGCAAAATTTAAGTAAACACTCAAAAATGTCTAATGAATCCAAATTCTTTGTAGAACATTTGATATATTAATCAGTTTCAGCTGCTTTGGTGTTAATGAAATTAACGACAGGTGCACTAGAGAAGCAACAATGAGATGACCCCCAAAACAGGAATGGTTTTCCAGGTGGATATTATATAATATTAAGTTATATATTATATAATATAATATAATATATATAACTTAATATAATATTAAGTCTGGTTTGATGATTTGGTTTATTAATGATGTGCGTGGAACTAGATCTGTACTTCCTGGTTTGTGTCAGTGTTGGTGCACAAGAACTAACTAATGACAGAGATCAGTTGTGAGCATGTCATAAGAGGGTGTAACTAGACTTAGTTCTGATTCTATGTTACACTGTTAACACTGTTAACAATGTTAACACCAGAGTTGTTAACATTCTGATGTTAACAACTCTGGTGCTTGTGTTACGGTTGTATATTAAATCTGGACCCAGTAGCAGATTAAGAGTGAATTTATTGTGTAGCAGGATGTGGGGAAGGCTGTAGGAGGCAGTCGGCAGACAGGTTTCAGTGTGGCTGTGTCTGACTGAGGCTTGGATTTCTAGAGAGTTGGATCTGAGGGGATGTGGGAGACTAAGAATCGATGGCTGGCATAGAGGTCCCAGTCACAAGGAGAGCACTAGAGCACTAAAACACAGCTTGAACAGAAGACAAGGAAAAATGAAAAGAAATGCGAACAAACAGGAAGACCAAAACCAGTATAGCTGATTTATCTACCAAATAGGCTAATTAATCATCTGCAGAGGAGTGGTAGGAAAACCGGGGTTCTTATACTGCAGGAAGATGAATGAATTTGGTCCAAATGTGGAACAGAGCCAGGAATCAGGTGTGTGTGGCCCCGCCCACAGTTACACACAGACACAAAAAGATACAGGAGGAGGAGACATGCAGAGAGACAGGGACTGCTGAGTCACGACGAGACCTCTTTCCAATGTTGTCTGCAGCATCAGAGATCGGACTGGACCGATGGTACTGCCACATCATCCTCCTGAGTAGAGAACAGGGGGAGGTTGATAGCCTAGGGAGACCATGAACAGGGACATACCAGTAGAGGCACTGGTGAGGGACTTGGGAGCATATTCCACCCATGGTAGATGAATGCTCCATGAGGATGGGTGGCGGATGGTCACACAGTGTAGGGTGGCCTCAAGATGTTGGTTAGCCATGTCCATCTGCCCTCAGTTTGAAGATGGTAACCAGAAGAAAGGCTAACAGTGGCCCCCAAAGCTCTGCAAACGGCTTCCTGTGAGGAGAACTGTAGTTCATTGTCATACATAATTGTGATTATTGATTTAATTGTCTTCTGTTATAGTTTTTCCCAAAGGTTTAAACACATTTCCAGAAACTGTGGCTCAATTTCTCAAAACTCTAAACACAAACTGAAAGCAGGTCACTACTTTGTTAAAACTACACAAATCTCTTTCAAAATGAAACACAGCCCTCAAAACCATGTTCCCGCTTCTCAAGACTGATTCTTTCCACCAAAACAACACACAGCTATCATATGCTTAAGTCTTACAGGGCATCAAATAAACACTGATGTGATAAATTCTAAACGCTACTATCAAAAGTGTGACTTCATGAGGCCATGTTACTTATTCAAATACATACAAGTGTGTGGAAATGTTTCCTTCTCCTTTTGGTGAAGTGTAGGGTTTTTTGTCCTAAAATAGTATTTATAGTACTACATGTATATACAACACAAATGTTACCTATTTTAAGTAGTATGTAGTAAAACTCAGTGATTTCACCATGTAAGTACAACGAGAAACACGACAAAGAAAATCAGAGCACAGATACAAAAAGGTAACAAAATAAATATTTATTCATTACTGCAACACAAAGTGTTCAGCTGAACTAACAAAAAACTGCATCCCGCCTCCGATCCTGGTCAGGCCAGAGGACCTCATCCACACAGGCCTCTTCTTCCTCTTCCTCTTTCTCTGTGTTCTTGCTGCTCCATCTTCTTGCCTAACACCTGTATAAGTCACTTGAGGCGTCTCTGACACATGATTGAAGTGTTCTTCCAGTTGAGTTTGCACAGGTGCAACATGAGAAAGACTAACTGGTAATCAGGGTGTTGCATTTTGGAGGCCAGTGTTTCTAGGGTGAACAAAGTGTGTTAAATGATGCAATTTGTGTTCAGAGATTTGCAAAACTGTGATTTAGAATGATATTGAGTGAGAACAATGGAATTGTGCTTAGAGTTTAGCAGTTTGGAGTCATGTTGTTGATACATGAGCTTCAAGTTTTCAAAATTGTGTGCACAGTTCCATTTTTTGTGTGTATAAAATGGGGAAAAACTGTAATTTGATCCCATATTACAGTATAAGTTTCTTTCAGTTGACAACCAGTAAGTGATTCTAGTAAGGTGGACAGTCCACTACTGGCCCTATCCTTAAAGAGAACCAGAATTAGGGGTAGGTGATTAACTGTATTGTATGTTGCTTTTTCACCCTGGTAAGAAAACTCCATACTGCCACAGACCTGCTTCACCCAGTGCAGCACTCCCTATTTTTATTTCTTCTTAATGTTTGTTGCCAGTTTCCAGTGAGGGTTACTGTTTAGAATTTGTTGTTAGCTTATATTCAGAACTGTAAGATATTTAATTCTGTTGTTCAGCTGTAAATATCCTGTATCAAAACATCACTTTGTCTGGCCTGTTATAACAGTATTTAAGGCATAATGATCTAAAAATTTATTTCATCTCATTGGTTGGGTGTGACTCTTTCTCTTTTCTTTTTTCCAATTTAACTCATTTGAATCATTCTTTTTTATATGATATTGTATGTGTATAGCTATAACAACACATAACTTTTATATTAGGAGAAAATTATCTGCAAACTATTCTGATAATCGATTAATTGTTTGTTATATTTTAAGCTAAAATGTCAAATATTCATGCCTCCGCCCTGTCCCACTAATGGTAGTCACTTAGAATGAAGATGCATCCTAAGCAGCATAGGTGACATGAGCACAAACACAGAGCCAACAATATTCCCCATGTTCTCCATACTCCCCCTCCATAGTGTGTAGGTGTGATGAGGAAGATTGTTACAGGATTTGTTCAGACAGTCTGGAAACAGTTTTTTGATTGTGGTCTTTGCACCCTCTGATTGGTCCGTAGTTTTTCTTAGATCTTCACTTTATGTTCAAAGGACATATATTGGTTACTCATATCCCTTCATCATCTCTGCAAAGTGGATATGTAGGAAAAATGTCCTCCACAGCTTTTCTCTTGTGTTGAATTTAGGCAAATCTCAGCCAGGCTTGGCGTCTTCCTTTAAGATCACCGTGTACCGTCACCAAAATGATGTCAGACCAACTTCAAAGCTTGATGACGTGTAGTTTAGGCTTCAGTCCATATTGTCATAATTCAGACTTTTAACATCTGGAGAGCTTCTGCACAAAACATCCCATGAAAGACAGATAGGTCAGCTGGCTAATCCTAGAGGGTCCTAACATGGTCCAAAAGACCACATTAACACCTTCATAGTACAGGATTAGAAAACAACCAGTGCTATACTGGTTATAAAACATGGCCTTAACAAATAGTAGGTAGTTAGTGAAGCAGTAATGAATACATCTTCCTTCTGCAGTGAAAAAAGGTCTGTAGAATAACAAGTGTAGTCTACTGGACTCATCAGTGCTGCCCATGAACACGAGGTGACCTAATGAATATAAAGTCTTTATTAAAGAAATCAGATGACAGAATAACATGACCGTATCCTATCTGTCTGCATGGTGAAAATCCAGTCCAATCACTTACTCACATACCATAAGGCAACCACTTCATCAAAGATATTAGTGCAACAGGCATAACCAGTTATATGAAGTGGTTACAGTTAGGAGGTCAGAATAATGACCTGTCTGTCAACATGACTGCATTACCTTCATGAAAATACTTAAGTCCCTAAATATATATACAAATATGTAAAAATGTATGGAAAATATGTGTGTGTGTGTGTGTATATGCATACATACACACTAGTATAAACTAGTCATCAACTTTTTTATGACTAGTTTATTAGTAAACCTGTCCGTCACATCCTGTGCTGCACCACCACCACAAGTAAATTCTCAACCTGTGGAAAACACTGTACTTACAAACATATATATATACATATATACAGTATATATATATATACACACACACACACACACACATACATATGTATATATACATATATACATGTGTATGTGTGTGTATATATATATATATATATATATATATATATATATATATATATATATGTATGTACACTGCTCAAAAGAATTAAAGGAACACTTTGAAAACACATCAGATCTCAATGGG
>CM075186.1:0-2500 GCA_037577475.1 Chaunax sp. Z400
AACCCTAACCCTAACCCTAACCCTAACCCTAACCCTAACCCTAACCCTAACCCTAACCCTAACCCTAACCCTAACCCTAACCCTAACCCTAACCCTAACCCTAACCCTAACCCTAACCCTAACCCTAACCCTAACCCTAACCCTAACCCTAACCCTAACCCTAACCCTAACCCTAACCCTAACCCTAACCCTAACCCTAACCCTAACCCTAACCCTAACCATAACCCTAACCCTAACCCTAACCCTAACCCTAACCCTAACCCTAACCCTAACCCTAACCCTAACCCTAACCCTAACCCTAACCCTAACCCTAACCCTAACCCTAACCCTAACCCTAACCCTAACCCTAACCCTAACCCTAACCCTAACCCTAACCCTAACCCTAACCCTAACCCTAACCCTAACCCTAACCCTAACCCTAACCCTAACCCTAACCCTAACCCTAACCCTAACCCTAACCCTAACCCTAACCCTAACCCTAACCCTAACCCTAACCCTAACCCTAACCCTAACCCTAACCCTAACCCTAACCCTAACCCTAACCCTAACCCTAACCCTAACCCTAACCCTAACCCTAACCCTAACCCTAACCCTAACCCTAACCCTAACCCTAACCCTAACCCTAACCCTAACCCTAACCCTAACCCTAACCCTAACCCTAACCCTAACCCTAACCCTAACCCTAACCCTAACCCTAACCCTAACCCTAACCCTAACCCTAACCCTAACCCTAACCCTAACCCTAACCCTAACCCTAACCCTAACCCTAACCCTAACCCTAACCCTAACCCTAACCCTAACCCTAACCCTAACCCTAACCCTAACCCTAACCCTAACCCTAACCCTAACCCTAACCCTAACCCTAACCCTAACCCTAACCCTAACCCTAACCCTAACCCTAACCCTAACCCTAACCCTAACCCTAACCCTAACCCTAACCCTAACCCTAACCCTAACCCTAACCCTAACCCTAACCCTAACCCTAACCCTAACCCTAACCCTAACCCTAACCCTAACCCTAACCCTAACCCTAACCCTAACCCTAACCCTAACCCTAACCCTAACCCTAACCCTAACCCTAACCCTAACCCTAACCCTAACCCTAACCCTAACCCTAACCCTAACCCTAACCCTAACCCTAACCCTAACCCTAACCCTAACCCTAACCCTAACCCTAACCCTAACCCTAACCCTAACCCTAACCCTAACCCTAACCCTAACCCTAACCCTAACCCTAACCCTAACCCTAACCCTAACCCTAACCCTAACCCTAACCCTAACCCTAACCCTAACCCTAACCCTAACCCTAACCCTAACCCTAACCCTAACCCTAACCCTAACCCTAACCCTAACCCTAACCCTAACCCTAACCCTAACCCTAACCCTAACCCTAACCCTAACCCTAACCCTAACCCTAACCCTAACCCTAACCCTAACCCTAACCCTAACCCTAACCCTAACCCTAACCCTAACCCTAACCCTAACCCTAACCCTAACCCTAACCCTAACCCTAACCCTAACCCTAACCCTAACCCTAACCCTAACCCTAACCCTAACCCTAACCCTAACCCTAACCCTAACCCTAACCCTAACCCTAACCCTAACCCTAACCCTAACCCTAACCCTAACCCTAACCCTAACCCTAACCCTAACCCTAACCCTAACCCTAACCCTAACCCTAACCCTAACCCTAACCCTAACCCTAACCCTAACCCTAACCCTAACCCTAACCCTAACCCTAACCCTAACCCTAACCCTAACCCTAACCCTAACCCTAACCCTAACCCTAACCCTAACCCTAACCCTAACCCTAACCCTAACCCTAACCCTAACCCTAACCCTAACCCTAACCCTAACCCTAACCCTAACCCTAACCCTAACCCTAACCCTAACCCTAACCCTAACCCTAACCCTAACCCTAACCCTAACCCTAACCCTAACCCTAACCCTAACCCTAACCCTAACCCTAACCCTAACCCTAACCCTAACCCTAACCCTAACCCTAACCCTAACCCTAACCCTAACCCTAACCCTAACCCTAACCCTAACCCTAACCCTAACCCTAACCCTAACCCTAACCCTAACCCTAACCCTAACCCTAACCCTAACCCTAACCCTAACCCTAACCCTAACCCTAACCCTAACCCTAACCCTAACCCTAACCCTAACCCTAACCCTAACCCTAACCCTAACCCTAACCCTAACCCTAACCCTAACCCTAACCCTAACCCTAACCCTAACCCTAACCCTAACCCTAACCCTAACCCTAACCCTAACCCTAACCCTAACCCTAACCCTAACCCTAACCCTAACCCTAACCCTAACCCTAACCCTAACCCTAACCCTAACCCTAACCCTAACCCTAACCCTAACCCTAACCCTAACCCTAACCCTAACCCTAACCCTAACCCTAACCCTAACCCTAACCCTAACCCTAACCCTAACCCTAACCCTAACCCTAACCCTAACCCTAACCCTAACCCTAACCCTAACCCTAACC
>CM075186.1:15000-137500 GCA_037577475.1 Chaunax sp. Z400
TTGCGAGTCTCTACGACGCTCAGGAGTGGAGATATTAACCGATCAATCTTTCAATGCGCCCTCCTGTGGACACATCTGGTACTGCAAAATCTATTTTATTTTATAACTCAATAACCCAATGACCTAGAGACGTAAAATTGACAGGAAATATGCAGCAACACCGGTTGCACACATTTCTCTAGTTTCAGCCAACTGGCACCACCAGAATATATTTTGCTTATAACGTCTTAACCCAGTGCCCTACACATTTGGGCTTCACAGAACCTATGCATCCAGCACTGTTGCAATAGTACACCAGCTTTCAGCCTACAGGCAGCACCTCAGCAAAAGTTATTCAAGAAAGAATGCTTCTGCCTACCTGATTGGACCACTTCCCATTGTCATAGAGAGACATGCTTAGGACCATTGGAAAGCAGGTACCCAATAATGGTAGGGCAGAAACTGGTTGCGAGTCTCTACGACGCTCAGGAGTGGAGATATTAATCGATCAATCTTTCAACGCGCCCTCCTGTGGACACATCTAGTACTGCAAAATCTATTTTATTTTATGACTCGATAACCCAATGACCTAGAGACATGAAATTGACAGGAAATATGCAGCAACACCTGTTGCACACATTCCTCTAGTTTCAGCCAACTGGCACCACCAGAACATATTTTGCTTATAACGTCTTAACCCAGTGCCCTAGACATTTGGCCTTCACAAAACAAAGGCATCCAGCACTGTTGCAATAGAACAAGGGGTTTCAGCCAACAGGCACCACCTCAGCAAAAGTTATTAAAGAAAGAATGCTTCTGCCTACCTGATTGGACCACTTCCCATTGTCATAGAGAGACATGCTTAAGACCATTGGAAAGCTGGTACCCAACAATGGTGGGGCCGAAACTGGTTGCGAGTCTCTACGACGCTCAGGAGTGGAGATATTAACCGATCAATCTTTCAATGCGCCCTCCTGTGGACACATCTGGTACTGCAAAATCTATTTTATTTTATAACTCAATAACCCAATGACCTAGAGACGTAAAATTGACAGGAAATATGCAGCAACACCGGTTGCACACATTCCTCTAGATTCAGCCAACTGGCACCACCAGAATATATTTTGCTTATAACGTCTTAACCCAGTGCCCTACACATTTGGGCTTCACAGAACCTATGTATCCAGCACTGTTGCAATAGTACACCAGCTTTCAACCTACAGGCAGCACCTCAGCAAAAGTTATTCAAGAAAGAATGCTTCTGCCTACCTGATTGGACCACTTCCCATTGTCATAGAGAGACATGCTTAGGACCATTGGAAAGCTGGTACCCAATAATGGTAGGGCAGTAACTGGTTGCGAGTCTCTACGACGCTCAGGAGTGGAGATATTAATCGATCAATCTTTCAACGCGCCTTCCTGTGGACACATCTAGTACTGCAAAATCTATTTTATTTTATAACTCAATAACCCAATGACCTACAGACGTGAAATTGACAGGAAATATGCAGCAACACCTGTTGCACACATTCCTCTAGTTTCAGCCAACTGGGGCCACCAGAACATATTTTGCTTATAACGTCTTAACCCAGTGCCCTAGACATTTGGCCTTCACAAAACAAAGGCATCCAGCACTGTTGCAATAGAACAAGGGCTTTCAGCCAACAGGCACCACCTCAGCAAAAGTTATTAAAGAAAGAATGCTTCTGCCTACCTGATTGGACCACTTCCCATTGTCATAGAGAGACATGCTTAAGACCATTGGAAAGCTGGTACCCAACAATGGTGGGGCCGAAACTGGTTGCGAGTCTCTACGACGCTCAGGAGTGGAGATATTAACCGATCAATCTTTCAATGCGCCCTCCTGTGGACACATCTGGTACTGCAAAATCTATTTTATTTTATAACTCAATAACCCAATGACCTAGAGATGTAAAATTGACAGGAAATATGCAGCAACACCGGTTGCACACATTCCTCTAGATTCAGCCAACTGGCACCACCAGAATATATTTTGCTTATAACGTCTTAACCCAGTGCCCTACACATTTGGGCTTCACAGAACCTATGTATCCAGCACTGTTGCAATAGTACACCAGCTTTCAACCTACAGGCAGCACCTCAGCAAAAGTTATTCAAGAAAGAATGCTTCTGCCTACCTGATTGGACCACTTCCCATTGTCATAGAGAGACATGCTTAGGACCATTGGAAAGCTGGTACCCAATAATGGTAGGGCAGTAACTGGTTGCGAGTCTCTACGACGCTCAGGAGTGGAGATATTAATCGATCAATCTTTCAACGCGCCCTCCTGTGGACACATCTAGTACTGCAAAATCTATTTTATTTTATAACTCAATAACCCAATGACCTACAGACGTGAAATTGACAGGAAATATGCAGCAACACCTGTTGCACATATTCCTCTAGTTTCAGCCAACTGGCGCCACCAGAATATATTTTGCTTATAACGTCTTAACCCAGTGCCCTAGACATTTGGCCTTCACAGAACCTATGCATCCAGCACGGTTGCAATAGTACACCAGCTTTCAGCCTACAGGCAGCACCTCAGCAAAAGTTATTCAAGAAAGAATGCTTCTGCCTACTTGATTGGACCACTTCCCATTGTCATAGAGAGACATGCTTAGGACCATTGGAAAGCTGGTACCCAATAATGGTAGGGCAGAAACTGGTTGCGAGTCTCTACGACGCTCAGGAGTGGAGATATTAATCGATCAATCTTTCAACGCGCCCTCCTGTGGACACATCTAGTACTGCAAAATATATTTTATTTTATAACTCGATAACCCAATGACCTAGAGACATGAAATTGACAGGAAATATGCAGCAACACCTGTTGCACACATTCCTCTAGTTTCAGCCAACTGGCGCCACCAGAACATATTTTGCTTATAACGTCTTAACCCAGTGCCCTAGACATTTGGCCTTCACAAAACAAAGGCATCCAGCACTGTTGCAATAGAACAAGGGGTTTCAGCCAACAGGCACCACCTCAGCAAAAGTTATTAAAGAAAGAATGCTTCTGCCTACCTGATTGGACCCTTTTCCCATTGTCATAGAGAGACATGCTTAAGACCATTGGAAAGCTGGTACCCAACAATGGTGGGGCCGAAACTGGTTGCGAGTCTCTACGACGCTCAGGAGTGGAGATATTAACCGATCAATCTTTCAATGCGCCCTCCTGTGGACACATCTGGTACTGCAAAATCTATTTTATTTTATAACTCGATAACCCAATGACTTAGAGACGTGAAATTGACAGGAAATATGCAGCAAGACCTGTTGCACACATTCCTCTAGTTTCAGCCAACTGAGGCCACCAGAACATATTTTGCTTATAACGTCTTAACCCAGTGCCCTACACATTTGGGCTTCACAGAACCTATGCATCCACGACTGTTGCAATACTACACCAGCTTTGAGCCCACAGGCAGCACCTCAGCAAAAGTTATTCAAGAAAGAATGCTTCTGCCTACCTGATTGGACCCTTTTCCCATTGTCATAGAGAGACATGCTTAAGACCATTGGAAAGCTGGTACCCAACAATGGTGGGGCCGAAACTGGTTGCGAGTCTCTACGACGCTCAGGAGTGGAGATATTAACCGATCAATCTTTCAATGCGCCCTCCGGTGGACACATCTGGTACTGCAAAATTTATTTTATTTTATAACTCAATAACCCAATGACCTAGAGACGTAAAATTGACAGGAAATATGCAGCAACACCTGTTGCACACATTCTTCTAGTTTCAGCCAACTGGCACCACCAGAACATATTTTGCTTATAACGTCTTAACCCAGTGCCCTACACATTTGGGCTTCACAGAACCTATGTATCCAGCACTGTTGCAATAGTACACCAGCTTTCAGCCTACAGGCAGCACCTCAGCAAAAGTTATTCAAGAAAGAATGCTTCTGCCTACCTGATTGGACCACTTCCCATTGTCATAGAGAGACATGCTTAGGACCATTGGAAAGCTGGTACCCAATAATGGTAGGGCAGAAACTGGTTGCGAGTCTCTACCACGCTCAGGAGTGGAGATATTAATCGATCAATCTTTCAACGCGCCCTCCTGTGGACACATCTAGTACTGCAAAATCTATTTTATTTTATAACTCAATAACCCAATGACCTAGAGACGTGAAATTGACAGGAAATATGCAGCAACACCTGTTGCACACATTCCTCTAGTTTCAGCCAACTGGCGCCACCACAATATATTTTGCTTATAACGTCTTAACCCAGTGCCCTAGACATTTGGCCTTCACAAAACATAGGCATCCAGCACTGTTGCAATAGTACAAGGGGTTTCAGCCTACAGGCACCACCTCAGCAAAAGTTATCCAAGAAAGAATGCTTCTGCCTACCTGATTGGACCACTTCCCATTGTCATAGAGAGACATGCTTAGGACCATTGGAAAACTGGTACCCAACAATGGTGGGGCAGAAACTGGTTGCGAGTCTCTACGACGCTCAGGAGTGGAGATATTAACTGATCAATCTTTCAACGCGCCCTCCTGTGCACACATCTGGTACTGCAGAATCTATTTTATTTTATAACTCGATAACCCAATGACTTAGAGACGTGAAATTGACAGGAAATATGCAGCAAGACCTGTTGCACACATTCCTCTAGTTTCAGCCAAATGGGGCCACCAGAACATATTTTGCTTATAACGTCTTAACCCAGTGCCCTACACATTTGGGCTTCACAAAACCTATGCATCCACCACTGTTGCAATACTACACCAGCTTTCAGCCCACAGGCAGCAACTCAGCAAAAGTTATTCAGTAAAGAATGCTTCTGCCTACCTGATTGGACCACTTCCCATTGTCATAGAGAGACATGCTTAGGACCATTGGAAAGCTGGTACCCAACAATGGTGGGGCCGAAACTGGTTGCGAGTCTCTATGATGCTCAGGAGTGGAGATATTAACCGATCAATCTTTCAATGCGCCCTCCTGTGGACACATCTGGTACTACAAAATATATTTTATTTTATAACTCAATAACCCAATGACCTAGAGACGTGAAATTGACAGGAAATATGCAGCAACACCTGTTGCACACATTCCTCTAGTTTCAGCCAACTGGCGCCACCAGAACATATTTTGCTTATAACGTCTTAACCCAGTGCCCTAGACATTTGGGCTTCACAGGACCTATGCATCCAGCACTGTTGCAATAATACACCAGCTTTCAACCTACAGGCAGCACCTCAGAAAAAGTTATTCAAGAAAGAATGCTTCTGCCTACCTGATTGGACCACTTCCCATTGTCATAGAGAGACATACTTAGGACCATTGGAAAGCTGGTACCCAACAATGGTGGGGCAGAAACTGGTCGCGAGTCTCTATGACGCTCAGGAGTGGAGATATTAACCGATCAATCCTTCAATGCGCCATCCTGTGGACACATCTGGTACTGCAAAATATATTTTATTTTATAACTCAATAACCCAATGACCTAGAGACGTGAAATTGACAGGAAATATGCAGCAACACCTGTTGCACACATTCCTCTAGTTTCAGCCAACTGGCGCCACCAGAACATATTTTGCTTATAACGTCTTAACCCAGTGCCCTAGATATTTGGGCTTCACAGAACCTATGCATCCAGCACTGTTGCAATAGTACAAGGGGTTTCAGCCTACAGGCACCACCTCAGCAAAAGTTATTCAAGAAAGAATGCTTCTGCCTACCTGATTGGACCACTTCCCATTGTCATAGAGAGACATGCTTAGGACCATTGGAAAGCTGGTACCCAACAATGGTGGGGCAGAAACTGGTTGCGAGTCTCTACGAGGATCAAGAGTGGAGATATTAACTGATCAATCTTTCAACGCGCCCTCCTGTGGACACATCTGGTACTGCAAAATCTATTTTATTTTATAACTCAATAACCCAATGACCTAGAGATGTGAAATTGACAGGAAATATGCACCAACACCTGTTGCAAACATTCCTCTAGTTTCAGCCAACCGGCGCGACCAGAACATATTTTGCTTATAACGTCTTAACCCAGTGCCCTAGACATTTGGCCTTCACAAAACACAGGCATCCAGCACTGTTGCAATAGAACAAGGGGTTTCAGCCAACAGGCACCACCTCAGCAAAAGTTATTCAAGAAAGAATGCTTCTGCCTACCTGATTGGACCACTTCCCATTGTCATAGAGAGACATGCTTAGGACCATTGGAAAGCTGGTACCCAACAATGGTGGGGCCGAAACTGGTTGTGAGTCTCTATGACGCTCAGGAGTGGAGATATTAACCGATCAATCTTTCAATGCGCCCTCCTGTGGACACATCTGGTACTGCAAAATCTATTTTATTTTATAACTCAATAACCCAATGACCTAGAGATGTGAAATTGACAGAAAATATGCAGCAACACGTGTTGCACACATTCCTCTAGTTTCAGCCAACTGGCGCCACCAGAACATATTTTGCTTATAACATCTTAACCCAGTGCCCTAGACATTTGGCCTTCACAAAACATAGGCATCCAGCACTGTTGCAATAGTACAAGGGGTTTCAGCCTACAGGCACCACCTCAGCAAAAGTGATTCAAGAAAGAATGCTTCAGCCTGCCTGATTTGACCACTTCCCATTGTCATAGAGAGACATGCTTACAACCATTGGAAAGCTGGTGTCCAACAATGGTGGGGCAGAAACTGCTTGCCAGTCTCTACGACGCTCAGGAGCGGAGATATTAACCGATCAATCTTTCGACGCGCCCTCCTGTGGACATATCTGGTATTTCAAAATATATTTTATTTTATAACTCAATAACCCAATGACCTAGACACGTGAAATTGACAATAAATATGCATCAACACCTGTTGCACACATCCTCCCAATTTCAGCTAACTGGTACCACCAGAAAATATTGTGTTATAACGTCCTAACCCAGTGCCCTAGACATTTGGCCTTCACAGAACTTATGCATCAAGCACTGTTGCAATAGTACAAAGGGTTTCAGCCTACAGGCACCACCTCAGCAAAAGTTATTCAAGAAAGAACCCTTCTGCCTGCCTGATTTGACCACTTCCCATTGTCATAGAGAGACATGCTTACAACCATTGGAAAGCTGGTGTCCAACAATGGTGGGGCAGAAACTGGTTGCCAGTCTCTACGACGCTCAGGAGCGGAGATATTAACCGATCAATCTTTCGACGCGCCCTCCTGTGGACATATCTGGTATTTCAAAATATATTTTATTTTATAACTCAATAACCCAATGACCTAGAGACGTGAAATTGACAATAAATATGCATCAACATCTGTTGCACACATCCTCCCAATTTCAGCTAACTGGTACCACCAGAAAATATTGTGTTATAACTTCCTAACCCAGTGCCCTAGACATTTGGCCTTCACAGAACTTATGCATCAAGCACTGTTGCAATAGTACAAGGGGTTTCAGCCTACAGGCACCACCTCAGCAAAAGTTATTCAAGAAAGAACCCTTCTGCCTGCCTGATTTGACCACTTCCCATTGTCATAGAGAGACATGCTTACAACCGTTGGAAAGCTGGTGTCCAACAATGGTGGGGCAGAAACTGGTTGCGAGTCTCTACGATACTCAGGAGCGGAGATATTAACCGATCAATCTTTAGATGCGCCCTCCTGTGGACACATCTGGTACTGCAAAATATATTTTATTTTATAACTCAATAACCCAATGACCTAGAGATGTGCAATTGACAAGAAATATGCATCAACACCTGCTGCACACATCCTTCCAGTTTCAGCCAACTGGCACCACCAGAACATATCTTGCTTATAACGTCCTAACCCAGTGCCCTAGACATTTGGCCTTCACAGAACCTATGTATCCAGCACTCTTGCAATAGTACACCAGCTTTCAGCCTACAGGCACTACCTCAGCAAAAGTTATTCAACAAAGAACCCTTCTGCCTGCCTGATTTGACAACTTCCCATTGTCATAGAGAGACATGCTTAGGACCATTGGAAAGCTGGTACCCAATAATGGTGGGGCAGAAACTGGTTGCGAGTATCTACGACGCTCAGGAGTGGAGATATTAACCGATCAATCTTTCAACGCGCCCTCCTGTGGACACATCTAGTACTGCAAAATATATTTTATTTTATAACTCAATAACCCAATGACCTAGAGACGTGAAATTGACAGGAAATATGCAGCAACACCTGGTGCACACTTTGCTCTAGTTCCAGCCAACTGGCACCACCAGAACATATTTTGCTTATAACGTCTTAACCCAGTGCCCTAGACATTTGGCCTTCACAAAACATAGGCATCCAGCACTGTTGCAATAGTACAAGGGGTTTCAGCCTACAGGCACCACCTCAGCAAAAGTTATTCAAGAAAGAATGCTTCTGCCTACCTGATTGGACCACTTCCCATTGTCATAGAGAGACATGCTTAGGACCATTGGAAAGCTGGTACCCAATAATGGTGGGGCAGAAACTGGTTGCGAGTATCTACGACGCTCAGGAGTGGAGATATTAACCGATCAATCTTTCAACGCGCCCTCCTGTGGACACATCTAGTACTGCAAAATGTATTTTATTTTATAACTCAATAACCCAATGACCTAGAGATGTGAAATTGACAGGAAATATGCAGCAACACCTGTTGCACACATTCCTCTAGGTTCAGCTAACTGGCGCCACCAGAACATATTTTGCTTATAACGTCTTAACCCAGTGCCCTAGACATTTGGCCTTCACAAAACACAGGCATCCAGCACTGTTGCAATAGAACAAGGGGTTTCAGCCAACAGGCACCACCTCAGCAAAAGTTATTCAAGAAAGAACCCTTCTGCCTGCCTGATTTGACCACTTCCCATTGTCATAGAGAGACATGCTTACAACCATTGGAAAGCTGGTGTCCAACAATGGTGGGGCAGAAACTGGTTGCCAGTCTCTACGACGCTCAGGAGCGGAGATATTAACCGATCAATCTTTCGACGCGCCCTCCTGTGGACATATCTGGTATTTCAAAATATATTTTATTTTATAACTCAATAACCCAATGACCTAGAGACGTGAAATTGACAATAAATATGCATCAACACCTGTTGCACACATCCTCCCAATTTCAGCTAACTGGTACCACCAGAAAATATTGTGTTATAACTTCCTAACCCAGTGCCCTAGACATTTGGCCTTCACAGAACTTATGCATCAAGCACTGTTGCAATAGTACAAGGGGTTTCAGCCTACAGGCACCACCTCAGCAAAAGTTATTCAAGAAAGAACCCTTCTGCCTGCCTGATTTGACCACTTCCCATTGTCATAGAGAGACATGCTTACAACCGTTGGAAAGCTGGTACCCAACAATGGTGGGGCAGAAACTGGTCGCGAGTCTCTATGACGCTCAGGAGTGGAGATATTAACCGATCAATCCTTCAATGCGCCATCCTGTGGACACATCTGGTACTGCAAAATATATTTTATTTTATAACTCAATAACCCAATGACCTAGAGACGTGAAATTGACAGGAAATATGCAGCAACACCTGTTGCACACATTCCTCTAGTTTCAGCCAACTGGCGCCACCAGAACATATTTTGCTTATAACGTCTTAACCCAGTGCCCTAGATATTTGGGCTTCACAGAACCTATGCATCCAGCACTGTTGCAATAGTACAAGGGGTTTCAGCCTACAGGCACCACCTCAGCAAAAGTTATTCAAGAAAGAATGCTTCTGCCTACCTGATTGGACCACTTCCCATTGTCATAGAGAGACATGCTTAGGACCATTGGAAAGCTGGTACCCAACAATGGTGGGGCAGAAACTGGTTGCGAGTCTCTACGAGGATCAAGAGTGGAGATATTAACTGATCAATCTTTCAACGCGCCCTCCTGTGGACACATCTGGTACTGCAAAATCTATTTTATTTTATAACTCAATAACCCAATGACCTAGAGATGTGAAATTGACAGGAAATATGCACCAACACCTGTTGCAAACATTCCTCTAGTTTCAGCCAACCGGCGCGACCAGAACATATTTTGCTTATAACGTCTTAA
Source organism: Chaunax sp. Z400 (assembly GCA_037577475.1). NCBI lineage: Eukaryota > Metazoa > Chordata > Actinopteri > Lophiiformes > Chaunacidae > Chaunax > Chaunax sp. Z400. Next base: position 25,021 of record CM075186.1, read on the forward strand.
CCCAGTGCCCTAGACATTTGGCCTTCACAAAACACAGGCATCCAGCACTGTTGCAATAGAACAAGGGGTTTCAGCCAACAGGCACCACCTCAGCAAAAGTTATTCAAGAAAGAATGCTTCTGCCTACCTGATTGGACCACTTCCCATTGTCATAGAGAGACATGCTTAGGACCATTGGAAAGCTGGTACCCAACAATGGTGGGGCCGAAACTGGTTGTGAGTCTCTATGACGCTCAGGAGTGGAGATATTAACCGATCAATCTTTCAATGCGCCCTCCTGTGGACACATCTGGTACTGCAAAATCTATTTTATTTTATAACTCAATAACCCAATGACCTAGAGATGTGAAATTGACAGAAAATATGCAGCAACACGTGTTGCACACATTCCTCTAGTTTCAGCCAACTGGCGCCACCAGAACATATTTTGCTTATAACATCTTAACCCAGTGCCCTAGACATTTGGCCTTCACAAAACATAGGCATCCAGCACTGTTGCAATAGTACAAGGGGTTTCAGCCTACAGGCACCACCTCAGCAAAAGTTATTCAAGAAAGAATGCTTCTGCCTACCTGATTGGACCACTTCCCATTGTCGTAGATAGACATGCTTAGGACCATTGGAAAGCTGGTTCCCAACAATAGTTGGGCAGAAACTGGTTGTGAGTCTCTACGACGCTCAGGAGCGGAGATATTAACCGATCAATCTTTTGATGCGCCCTCCTGTGGACACATCTGGTGCTGCAAAATATATTTTATTTTATAACTCAATAACCCAATGACCTAAAGACGTGAAATTGACAAGAAATATGCATCAACACCTATTACACACATCCTTACAGTTTCAGCCAACTGGCTCCACCAGAAAATATTTTGCTTATAACGTCCTAACCCATTGCCCTAGACATTTGGCCTTCAAAAAACATAGGCATCCAGCACTGTTGCAATAGTACAAGGGGTTTCAGCCTACAGGCACCACCTCAGCAAAAGTGATTCAAGAAAGAATGCTTCAGCCTGCCTGATTTGACCACTTCCCATTGTCATAGAGAGACATGCTTACAACCATTGGAAAGCTGGTGTCCAACAATGGTGGGGCAGAAACTGCTTGCCAGTCTCTACGACGCTCAGGAGCGGAGATATTAACCGATCAATCTTTCGACGCGCCCTCCTGTGGACATATCTGGTATTTCAAAATATATTTTATTTTATAACTCAATAACCCAATGACCTAGACACGTGAAATTGACAATAAATATGCATCAACACCTGTTGCACACATCCTCCCAATTTCAGCTAACTGGTACCACCAGAAAATATTGTGTTATAACGTCCTAACCCAGTGCCCTAGACATTTGGCCTTCACAGAACTTATGCATCAAGCACTGTTGCAATAGTACAAAGGGTTTCAGCCTACAGGCACCACCTCAGCAAAAGTTATTCAAGAAAGAACCCTTCTGCCTGCCTGATTTGACCACTTCCCATTGTCATAGAGAGACATGCTTACAACCATTGGAAAGCTGGTGTCCAACAATGGTGGGGCAGAAACTGGTTGCCAGTCTCTACGACGCTCAGGAGCGGAGATATTAACCGATCAATCTTTCGACGCGCCCTCCTGTGGACATATCTGGTATTTCAAAATATATTTTATTTTATAACTCAATAACCCAATGACCTAGAGACGTGAAATTGACAATAAATATGCATCAACACCTGTTGCACACATCCTCCCAATTTCAGCTAACTGGTACCACCAGAAAATATTGTGTTATAACTTCCTAACCCAGTGCCCTAGACATTTGGCCTTCACAGAACTTATGCATCAAGCACTGTTGCAATAGTACAAGGGGTTTCAGCCTACAGGCACCACCTCAGCAAAAGTTATTCAAGAAAGAACCCTTCTGCCTGCCTGATTTGACCACTTCCCATTGTCATAGAGAGACATGCTTACAACCGTTGGAAAGCTGGTGTCCAACAATGGTGGGGCAGAAACTGGTTGCGAGTCTCTACGATACTCAGGAGCGGAGATATTAACCGATCAATCTTTAGATGCGCCCTCCTGTGGACACATCTGGTACTGCAAAATATATTTTATTTTATAACTCAATAACCCAATGACCTAGAGATGTGCAATTGACAAGAAATATGCATCAACACCTGCTGCACACATCCTTCCAGTTTCAGCCAACTGGCACCACCAGAACATATCTTGCTTATAACGTCCTAACCCAGTGCCCTAGACATTTGGCCTTCACAGAACCTATGTATCCAGCACTCTTGCAATAGTACACCAGCTTTCAGCCTACAGGCACTACCTCAGCAAAAGTTATTCAACAAAGAACCCTTCTGCCTGCCTGATTTGACAACTTCCCATTGTCATAGAGAGACATGCTTAGGACCATTGGAAAGCTGGTACCCAATAATGGTGGGGCAGAAACTGGTTGCGAGTATCTACGACGCTCAGGAGTGGAGATATTAACCGATCAATCTTTCAACGCGCCCTCCTGTGGACACATCTAGTACTGCAAAATATATTTTATTTTATAACTCAATAACCCAATGACCTAGAGACGTGAAATTGACAGGAAATATGCAGCAACACCTGGTGCACACTTTGCTCTAGTTCCAGCCAACTGGCACCACCAGAACATATTTTGCTTATAACGTCTTAACCCAGTGCCCTAGACATTTGGCCTTCACAAAACATAGGCATCCAGCACTGTTGCAATAGTACAAGGGGTTTCAGCCTACAGGCACCACCTCAGCAAAAGTTATTCAAGAAAGAATGCTTCTGCCTACCTGATTGGACCACTTCCCATTGTCATAGAGAGACATGCTTAGGACCATTGGAAAGCTGGTACCCAATAATGGTGGGGCAGAAACTGGTTGCGAGTATCTACGACGCTCAGGAGTGGAGATATTAACCGATCAATCTTTCAACGCGCCCTCCTGTGGACACATCTAGTACTGCAAAATGTATTTTATTTTATAACTCAATAACCCAATGACCTAGAGATGTGAAATTGACAGGAAATATGCAGCAACACCTGTTGCACACATTCCTCTAGGTTCAGCTAACTGGCGCCACCAGAACATATTTTGCTTATAACGTCTTAACCCAGTGCCCTAGACATTTGGCCTTCACAAAACACAGGCATCCAGCACTGTTGCAATAGAACAAGGGGTTTCAGCCAACAGGCACCACCTCAGCAAAAGTTATTCAAGAAAGAATGCTTCTGCCTACCTGATTGGACCACTTCCCATTGTCATAGAGAGACATGCTTAGGACCATTGGAAAGCTGGTACCCAGCAGTGGTGGGGCCGAAACTGGTTGCGAGTCTCTATGACGCTCAGGAGTGGAGATATTAACCGATCAATCTTTCAACGCGCCCTCCTGTGGACACATCTAGTACTGCAAAATCTATTTTATTTTATAACTCAATAACCCAATGACCTAGAGACGTGAAATTGACAGGAAATATGCAGCAACACCTGGTGCACACTTTGCTCTAGTTCCAGCCAACTGGCACCATCAGAACATATTTTGCTTATAACGTCTTAACCCAGTGCCCTAGACATTTGGCCTTCACAAAACACAGGCATCCAGCACTGTTGCAATAGAACAAGGGGTTTCAGCCAACAGGCACCACCTCAGCAAAAGTTATTCAAGAAAGAATGCTTCTGCCTACCTGATTGGACCACTTCCCATTGTCATAGAGAGACATGCTTAGGACCATTGGAAAGCTGGTACCCAACAGTGGTGGGGCCGAAACTGGTTGCGAGTCTCTATGACGCTCAGGAGTGGAGATATTAACCGATCAATCTTTCGACACGCTCTCTTGTGGACACATCTGGTAATGCAAAATATATTTTATTTTATAACTCAATAACCCAATGACCTAGAGATGTGAAATTGAGAATAAATATGCATCAACACCTGCTGCACACATCCTTCCAGTTTCAGCCAATTGGCGCCACCAGAACATATTTTGCTTATAACGTCTTAACCCAGTGCCCTAGACATTTGGCCTTCACAGAACATAGGCATTCAGGACTGTTGCAATAGTACAAGGGGTTTCAGCATACAGGCACCACCTCAGCAAAAGTTATTCAACAAAGAACCCTTCTGCCTGCCTGATTTGACCACTTCCCATTGTTGTAGAGAGACATGCTTAGGACCATTGGAAAGCTGGTGCCCAACAATAGTGGGGCAGTAACTGGTTGTGAGTCTCTACGACGCTCAGGAGCGGAGATACTAACCGATCAATCTTTCGATGCGCCCTCCTGTGGACACATCTGGTACTGCAAAATATATTTTATTTTATAACTCAATAACCCAATGACCTAGACACGTGAAATTGACAAGGCATATGCATCAACACCTGCTGCACACATCATTACAGTTTAAGCCAACTGGCTCCACCAGAAAATATTTTGCTTATAACGTCTTAACCCAGTGCCCTAGACATTTGGCCTTCACAGAACCTTTGCATCCAGCACTGTTGCAATAGTACACCAGCTTTCAGCCTACAGGCACCACCTCAGCAGAAGTTATTCAAGAAATAACCCTTCTGCCTGCCTGATTTGACCACTTCCCATTGTCATAGAGAGACGTGCTTACAACCGTTGGAAAGCTGGTGTCCAACAATGGTGGGGCAGAAACTGGTTGCAAGTCTCTACAACGATCAGGAGCGGAGATATTAACCGATCAATCTTTCGACGCGCCATCCTGTGGACACATCTGGTACTGCCAAATATATTTTATTTTATAACTCAATAACCCAATGACCTAGACACATGAAATTGACAAGAAATATGCATCAACACCTGTTGCACACATTGTACTAGTTTCAGCCAACTGGCGCCACCAGAACATATTTTGCTTATAATGTCTTAACCCAGTGCCCTAGACATTTCGCCTTCACAAAACCTTTGCATCTAGGAATGTTGCAATAGTACAAGGGGTTTCAGCCTACAGGCACCACCTCAGCAAAAGTTATTCAACAAAGAACCCTTCTGCCTGCCTGATTTGACAACTTCCCATTGTCGTAGAGAGACATGCTTAGGACCATTGGAAAGCTGGTCCCCAACAATAGTGGGGCAGAAACTGGTTGTGAGTCTCTTCGACTCTCAGGAGCGGAGATATTAACCGATCAATCTTTCGATGCGCCCTCCTGTGGACACATCAGGTACTGCAAAATATATTTTATTTTATGACTCAATAACCCAATGACCTAGACACGTGAAATTGACAAAAAAAATATGCATCAACACCTGCTGCACACATCCTTCCAGTTTCAGCCAACTGGCTCCACCACGAAATATTTTGCTTATAACGTCCTAACCCAGTGCCCTAGACATTTGGCCTTCACAGAACCTATGTATCCAGCACTGTTGCAATAGTACACCAGCTTTCAGCCTACAGGCACCACCTCAGCAAAAGTTATTCAACAAAGAACCCTTCTGCCTGCCTGATTTGACCACTTCCCATTGTCGTAGAGAGACATGCTTAGGACCATTGGAAAGCTGGTGCCCAACAATAGTGGGGCAGTAACTGGTTGTGAGTCTCTACGACGCTCAGGAGCGGAGATACTAACCGATCAATCTTTCGATGCGCCCTCCTGTGGACACATCTGGTACTGCAAAATATATTTTATTTTATAACTCAATAACCCAATGACCTAGACACGTGAAATTGACAAGGCATATGCATCAACACCTGCTGCACACATCATTACAGTTTAAGCCAACTGGCTCCACCAGAAAATATTTTGCTTATAATGTCCTAACCCAGTGCCCTAGACATTTGGCCTTCACAGAACCTTTGCATCCAGCACTGTTGCAATAGTACACCAGCTTTCAGCCTACAGGCACCACCTCAGCAGAAGTTATTCAAGAAATAACCCTTCTGCCTGCCTGATTTGACCACTTCCCATTGTCGTAGAGAGACATGCTTAGGACCATTGGAAAGCTGGTGCCCAACAATAGTGGGGCAGTAACTGGTTGTGAGTCTCTACGACGCTCAGGAGCGGAGATACTAACCGATCAATCTTTCGATGCGCCCTCCTGTGGACACATCTGGTACTGCAAAATATATTTTATTTTATAACTCAATAACCCAATGACCTAGACACGTGAAACTGACAAGGCATATGCATCAACACCTGCTGCACACATCATTACAGTTTAAGCCAACTGGCTCCACCAGAAAATATTTTGCTTATAACGTCTTAACCCAGTGCCCTAGACATTTGGCCTTCACAGAACCTTTGCATCCAGCACTGTTGCAATAGTACACCAGCTTTCAGCCTACAGGCACCACCTCAGCAGAAGTTATTCAAGAAATAACCCTTCTGCCTGCCTGATTTGACCACTTCCCATTGTCATAGAGAGACATGCTTGCAACCGTTGGAAAGCTGGTGTCCAACAATGGTGGGGCAGAAACTGGTTGCAAGTCTCTACAACGATCAGGAGCGGAGATATTAACCGATCAATCTTTCGACGCGCCATCCTGTGGACACATCTGGTACTGCAAAATATATTTTATTTTATAACTCAATAACCCAATGACCTAGACACATGAAATTGACAAGAAATATGCATCAACACCTGTTGCACACATTGTACTAGTTTCAGCCAACTGGCGCCACCAGAACATATTTTGCTTATAATGTCTTAACCCAGTGCCCTAGACATTTCGCCTTCACAAAACCTTTGCATCTAGGAATGTTGCAATAGTACAAGGGGTTTCAGCCTACAGGCACCACCTCAGCAAAAGTTATTCAACAAAGAACCCTTCTGCCTGCCTGATTTGACAACTTCCCATTGTCGTAGAGAGACATGCTTAGGACCATTGGAAAGCTGGTCCCCAACAATAGTGGGGCAGAAACTGGTTGTGAGTCTCTTCGACTCTCAGGAGCGGAGATATTAACCGATCAATCTTTGGATGCGCCCTCCCGTGGTAACATCTGGTACTGCAAAATATATTTTATTTTATAACTCAATAAGCCAATGACCTAAAGATGTGAAATTGACAAATAATATGCATCAACACCTGCTGCCCACATCCTTCCAGTTTCAGCCAACTGGCGCGACCAGAACATATTTTGCTTATAACGTCTTAACCCAGTGCCCTAGACATTTGGCCTTCACAGAACATAGGCATCCAGCACTGTTGCAATAGTACAAGGGGCTTCAGCATACAGGCACCACCTCAGCAAAAGTTATTCAACAAAGAACCCTTCTGCCTGCCTGATTTAACCACTTCCCATTGTCGTAGAGAGACATGCTTAGGACCATTGGAAAGCTGGTGCCCAACAATAGTGGGGCAGTAACTGGTTGTGAGTCTCTACGACGCTCAGGAGCGGAGATACTAACCGATCAATCTTTCGATGCGCCCTCCCGTGGACACATCTGGTACTGCAAAATATATTTTATTTTATAACTCAATAAGCCAATGACCTAAAGACGTGAAATTGACAAGAAATATGCATCAACACCTGCTGCACACATCCTTACAGTTTCAGCCAACTGGCGCGACCAGAACATATTTTGCTTATAACGTCTTAACCCAGTGCCCTAGACATTTGGCCTTCACAGAACCTTTGCATCCAGCACTGTTGCAATAGTACACCAGCTTTCAGCCTACAGGCACCACCTCAGCAAAAGTTATTCAAGAAATAACCCTTCTGCCTGCCTGATTTGACCACTTCCCATTGTCATAGAGAGACATGCTTACAACCGTTGGAAAGCTGGTGTCCAACAATGGTGGGGCAGAAACTGGTTGCAAGTCTCTACAACGATCAGGAGCGGAGATATTAACCGATCAATCTTTCGACGCGCCATCCTGTGGACACATCTGGTACTGCAAAATATATTTTATTTTATAACTCAATAACCCAATGACCTAGACACATGAAATTGATAAGAAATATGCATCAACACCTGTTGCACACATTCTACTAGTTTCAGCCAACTGGCGCCACCAGAACATATTTTGCTTATAATGTCTTAACCCAGTGCCCTAGACATTTCGCCTTCACAAAACCTTTGCATCTAGGAATGTTGCAATAGTACAAGGGGTTTCAGCCTACAGGCACCACCTCAGCAAAAGTTATTCAACAAAGAACCCTTCTGCCTGCCTGATTTAACCACTTCCCATTGTCGTAGAGAGACATGCTTAGGACCATTGGAAAGCTGGTGCCCAACAATAGTGGGGCAGTAACTGGTTGTGAGTCTCTACGACGCTCAGGAGCGGAGATACTAACCGATCAATCTTTCGATGCGCCCTCCCGTGGACACATCTGGTACTGCAAAATATATTTTATTTTATAACTCAATAAGCCAATGACCTAAAGACGTGAAATTGACAAGAAATATGCATCAACACCTGCTGCACACATCCTTACAGTTTCAGCCAACTGGCGCGACCAGAACATATTTTGCTTATAACGTCTTAACCCAGTGCCCTAGACATTTGGCCTTCACAGAACCTTTGCATCCAGCACTGTTGCAATAGTACACCAGCTTTCAGCCTACAGGCACCACCTCAGCAAAAGTTATTCAAGAAATAACCCTTCTGCCTGCCTGATTTGACCACTTCCCATTGTCATAGAGAGACATGCTTACAACCGTTGGAAAGCTGGTGTCCAACAATGGTGGGGCAGAAACTGGTTGCAAGTCTCTACAACGATCAGGAGCGGAGATATTAACCGATCAATCTTTTGACGCGCCATCCTGTGGACACATCTGGTACTGCAAAATATATTTTATTTTATAACTCAATAACCCAATGACCTAGACACATGAAATTGACAAGAAATATGCATCAACACCTGTTGCACACATTCTACTAGTTTCAGCCAACTGGCGCCACCAGAACATATTTTGCTTATAATGTCTTAACCCAGTGCCCTAGACATTTGGCCTTCAAAAAACATAGGCATCCAGCACTGTTGCAATAGTACAAGGGGTTTCAGCCTACAGGCACCACCTCAGCAAAAGTTATTCAAGAAAGAATGCTTCTGCCTGCCTGATTTGACCACTTCCCATTGTCGTAGAGAGACATGCTTAGGACCATTGGAAAGCTGGTGTCCAACAATGGTGGGGTAGTAACTGGTTGCGAGTTTCTACGACGCTCAGGAGCAGGGATATTTACCGATCAATCTTTCGACGCGCCCTCCTGTGGACACATCTGGTACTGCAAAATATATTTTATTTTATAACTCAATAACCAATGACCTAGAGACGTGAAATTGACAAGAAATATGCATCAACACCTGCTGCACACATCCTTCCAGTTTCAGCCAACTGGCGCCACCAGAACATATTTTTCTTATAACGTCTTAACCCAGTGCCCTAGACATTTGGCCTTCACAGAACATAGGCATCCAGCACTGTTGCAATAGTACAAGGGGTTTCAGCCTACAGGCCCCACCTCAGCAAAAGTTATTCAACAAAGAACCCTTCTGCCTGCCTGATTTGACCACTTCCCATTGTCATAGAGAGACATGCTTACAACCGTTGGAAAGCTGGTGTCCAACAATGGTGGGGCACAAACTGGTTGCGAGTCTCTACGACGCTCAGGAGCGGGGATATTAACTGATCAATCTTTCGACGCGCTCTCCTGTGGACACATCTGGTACTGCAAAATATATTTTATTTTATAACTCAATAACCCAATGACTTAGAGACTTGAAATTGACAGGAAATATGCATCAACACCTACTGCATACATCCTTCCAGTTTCAGCCAACTGGCCCCACCAGAACATATTTTGCTTATAACGTCTTAACCCAGTACCCTAGACATTTGGCCTTCACAGAACTTAGGCATCCAGCACTGTTGCAATAGTACAAGGGGTTTCAGCCTACAGGCACAACCTCAGCAAAAGTTATTCAAGAAAGAATGCTTCTGCCTGCCTGATTTGACCACTTCCCATTGTTGTAGAGAGACATGCTTACAACCGTTGGAAAGCTGGTGCCCAACAATGGTGGGGCAGAAACTGGTTGTGAGTCTCACGACGCTGAGGCGCGGAGATATTAACCGATCAATCTTTCAACGCGCCCTCCTGTGGACACATCTGGTACTGCAAAATCTATTTTATTTTATAACCCCCAAAAAACAATAAACTGTGAAGAATTTTTTCATAAGAAATAAGGGGAACAGATCTCAAACCCACCCTACTTTGAGCTCGAACTCTGTAAGTTCGCCCCCCCCCCTTCACATAGAAATGTCGTTCAAAGTTTAAACAAGCAACAACAATTGGGACTTCATTCTCCTGAGTCTGTATTTTGATATCTAAAATGGTTTTCACACAATCACAGTTTAAGTTTGGGGTAATTTCTGCTCCCTTTCAGATTTTATAATGAATGTGTATTGCACAGAGCTAGAGTGCGGTCACATGACCTCAGAGTGGAGAGCAGATGAGAAGTCCTCTAGCAATGTCCCAAACAACTCTCCATAAATCACATAATCCTGACTCCACATCCAAAATATGTACATCAAACTGTAGGAAAATTTATGCTGCTTCATTTAATACCAGAATGGAACCAAAAAAATCTTATCATTGGGGTGCAGAGGACCTAGAATGCCAGGTGGTCCACCAAACTGCTCCACTGACTTCCATTGTAAACTTGAGGGATGACTTTCATAAAATCTCAGAATCAGCAGGTTTTTTAACTCACTCTTAAATGGATATTTTCTCAACTTAATCTGGACAAATTATATACAAATGTTTACAGCAACTTCTTGGATCGCCATCATGCCATCGTTTCAGTGATACGACCTATGTTTCAGCCAGAGCCTCGGTTGTTGGTCAGTTTACCATGTGTCTGCTGTCTAAACTGCACGTGTTCAGTGACACAGCTGGGTTTCCTGCCCTCATGAGTCTATTTTTAGAACATGCAGTAAAAGCAGAGCCAAAGACATCTAGTTTCTACAGCTGTGATTTATCATGAATGGAAGAAATTAAAAAGGTAAATTAGCATTAGCAATATTCGTATGATCGATATGCACCAAGCACAGGCACACATTAAAATTCCTTCGAAATTTTCTAGTTTCATTTATCCTTCGTGTACACAATCCCAGTCTGACCCTCCGTGCTGCAGTGCGCGACTTGAGCAGCTCCTCAGCCTCAGCTGCAGTCTCTGGGACGTCACTCATTGATAATCACCACAAACTCCTTTACTTTCCGTTTATTTCATCCTCTGACATCCTTTAATACTCATTGAATTCTCTTCATTTGTCCTTTAACATCGTCATCGCGTGTCAGAAACATCAGTAGCGCAGCCGCACTTTCATTCATAACTTTTGATCAGCTGATTTTACTCACGGCTCCGCTGGCTGCAGTCTCTGATCAAGGATGACGTCGTCAGAGATATGTCCGGATTTTCTTTTCCTGTTCAGTCTATAGCTGGAATTTTGTGACTTGTTCTGGCGACTCCTTTGCAATCTTTGTTTGTCGCCGTTTTGGAGGAGGTTCGTGTCTCACTTGAAAAAAGGCACTCGCTGAGATCGTTCACTTTAGTTAATTGATCAAAACAACAAAATTAGATTATCCGTGATTGACCTTCAATAATGTAGAAAAGAAAAACGTTCAACTTAAATGATATCTTTCTACCTTTGAATTTGAACTTAAACTTTCTTTCTACAACAGGCTGTGTGCGTGGTCACAAAACTCATTTCACTCCTCCTTCCTACACAAAGAAACATCCCCAGCTGTCCCAGCTACCCTCATTATATGAACAAATGTGAATTAGCCAATCCAGAGGAGGAGCTCCAGCAGGTCAACACGAGACTATTAATCCAAAATAATTAAATATTTAGATGATTATGGATAAAGTGAAAAAACATTAAGCACACACTAATACTACACATTTATCTAATGAAATCATAGAACTATAATGGATCCAACAGACCATTATGGCATATACAGAGAGAGAAAAAGGTTTCTCCCTCATTTTTCATTTAGGCCTACATGAAGTTTTCATGGTTTAGACTTCACATCATATACATGCAGAGGATGTACAATTGCTGGTTGTTTTCTAACGCCACATCGTGTACACAGAAAGTGACATTATAACCCTTCAGGCAGTGTACATAAAGAGGGTGCCATGTTTACCTGCAGGTGTCCATTAGTGACACCATGGGCGCCATGGTGTGAGGGCTCATCCAACGCCGCATTAGGCTTTAATTATTATTAGTAGTAGCAGTGTGTTATTATATACATATATGCCATTTGTAACTTTTTTTAATCACTATAGCTGTTATTATTATCGTTACTGTACATGTCTGTATGTGTCTTTCTCAACCCAAGGTGAAGGCAGGTGAATGCCCATCTAGAGCCAGGTCCACTCTAAGATTTCTGCCAGTTTTTTTGCACTGTCACCAAATTCTTGCTCACGGGGGAACTGTTGGGTCTGTGTAAAATAAAGAGTACGGTCTAGACGGCTCTTTTGTAAAGAGCCTTGATAACCTTTGTTGTGATTTGGTGCTATATAAATGAAAACTGAATTAAAATTGAGTTCAGACTGACAGTCCTCTGTGTTAGGTCTCATTTTACCGAACCAGTCTGGCAATTGAGCTGCCAATACCAAGGCTTCACACAGCTGATGATTCTGTTTCTATCAACTTTTAAAACATAAACACAAAAATACGTAAGCACAAACAGTGTTTGTACACTTAGACAGATTTTATGTTGTAATGTGTTTCTGATCACTCTGACTGTTAATCATTAGCAGCGCGGCTTCTCGTCCTCACTGTAGCTCTTGGTGATGAAGAGTCTTTTGAGGAAGAGGAGCTGCAGGTATCCGGAGGTGACAATGAGGAGGCAGAGGGCCATTGACCACCAGGTGATGTACTGTGAGTTGGAAAGCAGCAGGAAGTAGTCAGCACTCTTCTTCATACGTCCGAAGCTGTAGTATCGAAACACGTGGAAGACAAAGTTTTCCACTCTGTGACTCGAATCCTGCAGAACACAAGTACTGGAAGAATTACTGAAAGTACTACTGCCATTACTGTCATACTACTGTTATTATTCATCCAAATACTGCTGTTGCTACAGCCATTACTCTTTATACTACGCAATTGGTTAGTACTGCTAATATAGCAACATACAAGCATGTTTACTATGAGAATGACAATCAGCTGTACTGGGTAAGAATATGTACACATACAAGGAATTTGACTCAAGTTTTTGCATTGCACTCAAGGTATTTATTCAGGAATAATAATAATAATAATAATATACAGGGGGCAGCTGTGGCTCAGGAGGTTGAGCGGTTGTTCACGGACGAAAGGTCGGTGGTTCGATCCCCAGCCCCTGCAAGTCTACAAGTTGAAGTATCCTTGAGCAAGACACTGAACCCAAATTTGCGCCGCAATGTAGTGGCAGCCCACTGCTCCTCAAATGCAGAGAAAGAATTTCTCCTGTGGGATGAATACAGTATCTCAAAAGGACTCTTCTCTCAAGGAAGTAGCAAAAATGTTCAAGCGTTAGAATCTGAGTGACTTTGACAAGATGACTGGACCTGATGCTCTGGGGAAGGTAGGCTAGCCCGCATTATCTGATCCCACAGAAGAGCTACTGCAGCACAAATGGATGAAAACGTTTAAGCTGGTTCTGATAGAAAGCATCACAGCTGGCTGCATATGGGGCTGTGTAGACCCAGACTGGTCAGAGGCCCATGCTGACCCCTGTCCTCCGCCGATAGCACCTACAGTGCATCAGTAAGCATCAGAACTGGACCTCAGAGCAATGGAATGGTTTGAGGAACACAACAAGTTCAAGGTGTTGACTTGGCCTCCAGATTCCTCACATCAGTCAAATGGAGCATCCATGGGATGTGATGGACAAAGAATCTGATCCATGGAGGCCCCACCTCACAACGACAGATCTGATATGGTCTGCTGCTAACATCTTGGTGTTAGATACCACAGCTCACCTTCAGAGGTCTAATGGAGTCCATGACTCGATGGGCCAGAGCTGTTCTGGTGCCAAATGGGGACCTACCAATATTAGGGAGGTACTTATAATGTTATGGCTGATGTATATCCTTATTTGATATACTGTATATATACACCTCAATAAGCAGTGATAGAAATTAGCTGTTAGTAGAAGTTGTCACTCGAATCGTAATACTGTCATTACTACAGTATTACTGTGTGTGTACCTGTATAACACTTAGCGTGTTGTTCAGGTGTTCCTCTCTCTTCTTCTTCTCTTCCTCTCTGCTTTTGGTGGAGTCCTGGAGGCCGTCGTAGTAAACGCCGAAGCTGATGAAGACCTGCATGGTACCGAATCGGTTGTGGAAGTTGCTGAAACACATCTGATAGAAACCTGAAGAGACACACAGACGCTTATTGATCAGTTATCATGTGGATGCATCCTGCTGACTGTCATGAAACTCCACCCAGACACTCACTGATCAGTTATCATGTGGATGCATCCTGCTGACTGTCATGAAGCTCTACCATCAGTGGTGGAATGTAACTAAGTAAAGTTGCTCTGAACCTTAATATGACAACTTTGGTAACTTGAACTATAAATGACGATATTTACATGGACAGATGAATAGTTTATCAAATCTGATGTTTTTTGTTATACCTTCAACTACCACACAGCTTTTACACATACAGCTGAAACTATTAGTCCATTAATTAATTACTGATATTGTATAATGGGTTTGAACATATTTCCCGTATGTGAACATTTGCTACTTTTCATGATTTGAGACATTGAATGTATTTGTAATCATGTTGACGTTTGGACTAAATAAAACATTGTGTCACTTTTGGCTCAACCAATGAATCAATCAATGGTTTAATGGAGAAAACACACATGAATCCAGAATGACAATAATCAAACAAATTAGTTCAAACTGAGCTCCACCTCAACCAATTACACCAGTAAAATCCTTATTTACTGCAACGAGTACTTCAAGAATGTAACTGATGATACTTTTCCTGAAGTAACATTTTAAAGCAAGACTTTTACTTGGAGTATTTTTACAGCATGTCAATAGTGCTTGTACCAGAGTATTTTTACATTGTTGTATTAGTACTTTTAGTGAAGTATCTGAATACTTCCTCTACGACTGGAGACTATCTCACTCATCTCATTATTACTTGCCAATTCTCATTGGAGGAAATCATGTGATCGCCCATGTGTATTTGTTTGTTTTTTTGTCCTGAAAACCAGAATTGATTAAAGTCTGGGGTGGATATGGATTCTGGATCACTTTTTCACTTCTTGAACATTGTGAGAGAACATTTCAAGACTTCACCAATATCAAGAAAAATAATAACAGACCAATCAAAATAAAAATATCAGACATGGATAACTCCTGATACTCCACCACTATGTGGATCCAGATCCTAATCTGGATCTTAATCCAGACATGGTAGATTAAACCTCTATGTGGAGGAATCAGTATGTACTGGGTCACAGTAACAGGAAGGTGGAGACATGATACTGCCCCCTATAGGTAGCTGAGATAATACAGATTCAGAGTCATTCAATGGATTTATGGAACTGTGAAGGTAAGAAGTTCTATCTAGACCAAAAACAGATCCAGATCCTCCATTATGGAAAATTATGAAATTATAAATCAAAAATTGTCGACATTTTCCAACATGTGATCTTTCATTGATGTTTTGTCTACTTTTATTTGGGAGTTTATTTCAGCTGTCAAAATGTTTAATAGTTCAACTAGACAGACAGTGACCTGTCTCCTCTGCCTCGAAGTTGATCTGACCCTTTGCATCATCAACAGTTGACATCATCAGACTGCTTGGAGCATTGACGCTTACAGATAGGTGTCTGTCATGGCCGACACCCATCACCCACTGGACCTGCAGACAGAACCCAAATGGACAGACAGTTAAGTTACATCTCCATACTGAAACATGTTTAGATTTTGTGATCAGATTTTGAAAATATAATTGGGGGAAACACAATTGAAATTGTGTTGTTGTTACAGTTTGTTAATAATTTTTTCTGTTGTTTTCTTTAACCCACACTTGTGCAAAAATACATTTGTATGTCATTATTTCAACAGCATAACCCTAACCCTACCAGTTTGGACATAAATATGGTATAAATTTTAAATCAAATAAAAATACTAGTTATCCAGGCCTCTGTGTCCAGCATGTCCTCACCTACGTCCGCAGCCGGTCTTTACTTGCTGTGGCTCATTGACTGCAGGTCACTTTGCTGCTGGATGCACTACCAACATTAGAAAAAGGAAGTTGCAACCAGCAAATACCACAGGCCAAGCTAACGGCCCATTCCGAACAGGTATGTTTAGAACGGGCAGTGCGCTATTATTTATGAAAAACAACCAGGTTAATCAGTTTGAACATTAATTATCTTGTCCTCATAAAGTATTCAATAGCTTTTAAGTTAAAAAGGATTTGTAAATCATTGCATTCTGAGTGATGGGCAGGCATCTTAACCGGAGCCTCCAGGTGGATGCTGGGTGGTGGTGGGGCTGAATGAGCTGGTAGGAATATGGATGCAGGACAGCAGAGACATTGCCCAGCAGATGAGAAAGTTTGCATCCTGAATACACCACCATGTTGAGTGTTTGGTGACAACTGAATACAGCAGTGCAGCTCCATTTCTGTTCAAGTCCAATTCTCTGGTGCAGAGCTGCAGGTACCTCAGACTGATGTGAAAATATTAAAATATAAATGGTACCCAGCGGATGAAGCCTGAAATATGACATTTCAAATTGTTTGTAAAAGGTGTAGGCTTGTGTAGATGGAAATGAATAAATAATGAATAAATAATGAATAAATAATGAATAAACATGAATAAACATGAATAAATGAAGGAATTCAGGGAAGATGTAACTTTAAATCAAGCTTCCACTACTGTAACAAACAAGAAAATGACTTACTATATGTGAGAAATTCTACATTAGAAATACTAGGATATGATTTATAAAGATTAGGGGGTGACAGATTATTGGATGTGATATTCTGCATTTTTCTCATTATTAGAATCTTTGTTTTTTTATCTTATTGCAAACAAAATAATTTTAAAATGAGTCACTGGATCTTGATGCAGGATGCGAAGTAACCAAAGCTGTCAAATACACATAGTGGAGAAAAAATATCAATATTTGTCTCTAAAACATGGTAGTACAAAATACAAAGTAGCAGAAAATGGAAAAACTCTAATGAGGCACAAGTAACACAAAATTTGTACTGAAGCACAGCCCTTGAGTAAATACCATATAATACTACATAGTTAAATCCCATCGAAGTTTATTCTAAATTTTGACATTTATTTAGTTCACTTAACTAAAAATGTATTTAAATTTCAAATTTATAAGGGTATTGGCTCTGAAAAAGATTTATTTAGATTTGGATAAAGATTTTATTAATAAACTTCTTGTATGTGATAAAATACCACAGGCCTATATATTAAACATACTCCAATGTATAAAAAAATGTATGCCAATACGGCAAGTTATCTGGTTTTAAAATAAATTGGCAGAAATCTGCTCTGTTGCCACTGAACCAGGCAATGCATGATGCTTCCGTCCCCCCTTCCATACCGGTTACAAAAAATTTCACTTACTTGGGGATCGAAGTCTTCCCTTCAATTCAAGCAATTATTAGACACAATTTTGACTACACACTCAATAAGATTATTTCTGATCTCGGTAGATGGTCCAAACTGCAGAACTCGCTCCGCGGTCGGATAGTTATAATAAAAATGAACATCCTGCCCAGGGTTAACTTTGTCAGTGCAATGCTGCCTCTGCCTCCACCGCCCCAATATTGGGATACGTTACAATCAGCAGTAACAAAATTTTTATGGCAACGCAAACGACCACGCATTAAGCTCACTACAATGCAGCGGGAGAGACAGTCCGGCGGTCTGTCCCTCCCTAATTTCAAGCTCTATAATTGGGCTTTAACACTTAGACCCTTGTTAACCTGGTTTCAAGGAGATGCTTGGGTGTCCTGGCGTGCCCTGGAGGAGGCTTCGTTGAGTCTGTACCCCCTTGTGGATGTTTTGTATTTAAACGTGCCCGCTTCTCAATGTCGTTTTAAATTTGGCCCCATCGTTTCGTATTTGCTCTCAGTGTGGAGGAGGACCGTGAAATTGTGTGGCTGTACCTCTGCGTGGGACCCACACGTCCCACTATTTAATAATATGAGACCACAGATTGGTGGTCGTCGTATTTATTTTACCTGTTGGGAGGGGAGGGGCATTCGTGTGCTTGGAGACATCTACGGCGATGAAGGTTTACTTCCCTTTCAACATTTATGTGCCAGGTACAACTTGTCACGCAAATCTTTTTTCTCCTACTTGCAATTAAGATTGACCCTATGAGCAAGTGGGATCCCACTGCAAGGCCCTCTTACACCACACCCACTCGGCAGAGCACTAGGCGCTGCTAGAGGCACCAGAGGCCTCGTCTCCAGGCTCTACTGGTTGTCGTCGCAACATTCTTACAGACCCCTGCCATTGGACGCTTTGTGGAGGGCAGATGTCCCAGATATGACCCCAGCATTTGATTGGGACAAAGTTTGGATTAACATAGGTTTAGTTTCGAGAAATCAAGACCACCAGCAAATCCATTACAATTTTATTCATAGAGTGTATTTAACACCTAGGAAACTTCACAAGATGAAAATAATTGCTGACCCCACTTGCTCTTTGTGCACATTAAACGCAGTTGGCACTTTTCTACATATGTTTTGGGAATGTCCCCCAGTAGCTTCCTTCTGGAAAACAGCTGCATCTACTCTTTCTAGCATGTTTGGTATTGTGCTCCCTTGTTCTCCCACTACCCTTATTCTTAATGATTTGTCACATCTGGGTCTGACATTAGACAAAAAACGGGCAATATTGGCTGGGCCTACTGCAGCAAAAAAACTGGTGGCTACACGTTGGAAGCCTCCTCACTCCCTCTCTTTTCGTGTTTGGGTTCTGGTATACTTGGACATTGTGTACTTAGAGCTGTCCACTGCCCAAGTTCACGAAGCAAAGGAATCTGTCATAGAGACTTGGCAATCACTTTCGACTGACCTCTAAAGAAAAATTTCCTTTCTTAAATAAAGGAATTTATCTTAAAGGGACTGGATCCAGGGGTTATGGTGGATGGGAGTTATCTGGGGTGGTTTTTATTTTATTTTATTTTATTTTATTTATTTATTTTTTATTAAATTTTCATTTTTATTTCTATTATTTGTATTATTTATTTACTTTCAATGTTATTTTATTTCCCTTTGTAATTGTTATACTGTTATACTGTTTGTCCTTTTGTATTCAATAAATGAATAAAAAGTTGATCACAAAAAAAAATGTATGCCATAATAAAGTATTAGTATATGAAGATAACTAATTAAAACGTTACCAAAACAGGTTGTTAATGTAGATATTCAGAAATTATATGAACTGAAAAGATTCAATTTAGTTTATTTCCAATGAGGGTTATGATCTGAAAACATTTCATGTGTATTTATAGACAGAAAAATATTTGAGATCAGATTTTACTTAAAAATAACACTGATCAATATGCTCCTGTTGAGGGAAACGTCTCCTCTTACCATGAAGCTCAGGTAGAATCTCTCTCCACGATGAGCAAAGTGCCAGAAACACTCCAACCCTGCAGCACCAAGCACCACAGAGAAGTCATACTGGTCTGCACCCCAGAACAACTCCTGGTCCGTTATGTTGGGGTGGGGGTTTGTCAGGGGCCCACTGTCAACGGGACCCCAAAACACAAGAACTAGAAACCAGCAGGAAACCCCAAACATGTCAGAACTACTGGAGAATTGTCCTCTAAATGGAGGCTGTAGGAAGAGTCAGGCAGCAAAGAGATCTGAAATGATTAACTGGGACCAGAATGTTGCCTGAGTCAGTGGGAAAACTGGTCTGACTTCACAGCTGGAGTCATTG
This sequence comes from Chaunax sp. Z400, assembly GCA_037577475.1. Lineage (NCBI taxonomy): Eukaryota > Metazoa > Chordata > Actinopteri > Lophiiformes > Chaunacidae > Chaunax > Chaunax sp. Z400. Next base: position 44,938 of record CM075186.1, read on the forward strand.
TGAGAGTAAGGGTTCACCTGCAGAACTGAAGAAATAAAAAGACCATATGTTCCCAAGTCACAGTACTCACACTACTCACATTACTTACAATACTGCAGTGTTCAGATTGATCTCGACAGGAATCAGGACCCATCAGATCTGTGAACAGTGTTTTTAAAGACAACAAACATTCTGACAATCAAAAGAAATGTATTCAATCTGGAGGACAAACTGTGGTGACATCTGCTGTCATACTAGCAGAAATGTGTTGTCTCCATTTAGTGGTAATTGGTGGGATTGTTAGCTGAACAGACCAGAATAAAACATTGATCCATGTTTTTGAGAAATTTGCCTGCTGATTAACTTACACAATGTTCTGTGTCAGTTGTCTAGTTAGTTATTTGTTCATTTATCCATTGAATGGCTCAGCTTAGCCCTCATCACTTTTTCCTTCCCAAAACTTTTGATGTTTGACTTGTTCTCTACATGGAGAACCATATACTGTAATTGGAGCTTCCCTCTGCACAGTCCTGTACAGCAACGTTGAATTTACAGTTGTGGTTAAAAGTTTACATACACTTGTAAGGAGAATGCATTACAGACAGTCTTGAGTTTCCAATTATTACTACAACTCTGATGGAATGATTGAAACACAAACATCTTAGTCGCAAAAACAATCATGCATTTTGGTTATTTTGTAAATTTATTACAGGTCTTCTGGAAATCTGACAAAATCTGACAGGAAGTTTAGACATAGCTGTAAGACCCAAGGTATACCTGGACTACATTCTCTCCCATTGACCAGATTGCTGCTGGACATGTAGAAGTAATAATAAGTCTGTTAACCCGGGATGAGGGAAACTCTGGGTATGTTACAGTGGTACCTGACTCTGGGAACCTAACCTGCTCTCTGGCAGATTTTCTGTAGCAAACCCTGAGTTTGTCCCTGACTCCTTTCCGTGTCCTTTTCTCCGTTGTCCGATTGATATTAAGGCTGAAATAATTTGTATAACTTTACGTCAGGAGAGGATTGTGAGACCCAGATGGAATGTGATTTTATTCTCTGATGATGCCTGGTCAAAACAGACCGTTTTTAGTCATTATTATTAAATTCCATCGCTTATGTGAACATTCTCAAGTCATACATCTCCATCATCACACACTGCGGACGTTCTCTCACATCCGACCAAAGTCTCTGCATGGCTCTCTGTTTTGTTCGGGACCTCTGGGGACCATTAGAGAGATCTACAGGACTGCAGGTGACTGATGTAGGAATCATTATGATGAAGATAATGACGATTTCTGACATTTTATTCTGTTAATGATATTATGCTGCCACCTCAGACTGGGATTTTATTTTGTAGGGTTCCCTTTAATGGAACGTACATCCCTATCACTGCTCCTTCAATTATCGGAGGTGGCTATGTGAATAGGAAGTCTCTCCACAGTATTAATGTTGAGGTATATATATATATGCTCATACATTGACTGTCCCGGCACAGTGTATGACTCACCAATGTTTCATGAGTGTCACCTCAGCAACAGATTTACATGTCAAGTAATGGTTTGTCCAAATATTCCCATCCCTGCTACACACTCTAAATGTATCCACTATATAATTTCAGGAGAGTCTGATGGCCTCCTTCTTGATGACAGAGGGTACCCATACCCAGCATTCTCTGATGACCCCTTATGCTGACCCTGAGCCAGGCCCACAACAGCGTTTTAATGTGGTCCTCTGCAGGACTAGAGCCCGGGTTGAGATGACAATAGGCATACTCAAAGCCTGGTTCCAGTGTCTGGAGAAACTCAGGGTGACACCAGAGAGGATGTGTGACATTATTGTGGCATCTGTTGTTCATAATACCACTATTAGAGGAGAGCAACACCCTGTCCTATTAATGAACCCTGAAGACCATCCTATGCACCATGTAGATGTCTGACATACAAGAGTGGTCAGAGACATAATTTAACACAATCACTTTAAAAAATTAAACAACTCCAGCAGTAGTAAAGACAAGAAAATCACATTTCATTTTGTCTTCTTTATTTCCTACAAATACTACTACAATTAGTATTTTACATTGTCCCAATAATGAACATGATTCATGAGACCCTGCACCCTCCTCTAACTGGTGTTCAACTAATTCAGTTTAACATCTGTCTTTCTTGTCTGAAGCCTCCAGTACACAATTTCCTGGTTGGGTCTGAACATCTTTATTAGGTACCTTCTGTACAACTCCTTACTGGAAACTGGGTAAACAAGATGACATTAAATTCTACAGTTCCACATGCAGAATGAACCTGACATTTACTGTATGTCGCACTGTGTTCATGTGCTCTGTGGATGTTGAAGGACCGTCCTCCTGGTGCCCAGCAATGCTCTGTTAAAGAATCAGGATGTGACAGTGGGCTCATCATTATTCTCATCACTGTGTATTCTTACTTTAACCTGATTCAAACGAACATAAAACATTAATGGGAACAAGGTATAGGTAGTTACCATAAATAATATGAATAGCTTTGTAGGCCTCTCTGAAGTAGCAGACAATGTCACATTAGCATCATCCTGTTTAAAGGAGAAATCTGTTTGGTATACTTTAACTCTATTTGGTGAAATCTCTGGAGTATTAAGTACTTACAGGAGGAGGAGGCTCAACAAGACAAATAACAGCATCAGTGACTGTGGGAGAAAAAAAAGGCAAGAGGACATTTAAAACAGATTAAAGCTATGATAGAGCCACTGAATGTCATTTACTTTAATATGTCAAACATAATTCAAATTAAAGTGAGATATGATCATAAGTCTATGTTCAATAATATTCTACCACCTTTTCACCTATATTAAATGAAAGTGTGGTGACACTAACAGACGCATTCAAACTTATTCATTCACTCAGTTCTCTCTCCTTCGCTGCTGAAGACGTGTTTCCTCTTTCAATTATAAGCTCATAATCACCGTGTGCACGCATTAAAACCTCCAAGATTTTTTGTTTTTCTGTGGTTGCCATGGTGAATCATAGTATAGGAGATCTATTGATGATGGCTTCCCATACTCCTGCACGAATTTAACCCCGAGTCAACATACTCCAGGTTGACTGAACCAACTCGGATCAGCTGTTCTGGAACTGAAAACTCAAGACTTTCCCATCTCAGGGTTAAACTCTGAGTTTGTTAACCCCGCCTCCTGGGTAAAACCAGAATTGATTTGTGGATTGATTGATCATCTGTCTGCAGGTTGATTTTCATAAATAAATAAACTGCATCAGGACGTTATCAGTAAAATATTAGATGTGTATTTAATGTCATTCAAACATTTTAAAACAGCTGTGTGATTTTAAACCACTCTGAGTCTGTGGAGGAAACATTCGGAGTCATAAAGAACACAAAATCATCTTCATTAAAATAAACAAGAAGCAGATCAATAGAGAAAATCAAACAAAATAATCACTTTATAAGAACCAGAATGAAATTAAAACAATTGAAACATGAAGTTTAGTCTGCCTTGTCTTCACTGTTTAGAACATGACAGAAACAGAAAACACACTTTAGGAACATTTTAGTTGTTGAGACTAAAAGTTCTTCAGGTGGAAACTCGGTTTGACTTCATTCCCCTCGACTGCAACGGGTCAGTACGTTCTCATTCATATGAGACAGCTGTTTCTCTATTACAATCTGCAGTTCATACACTTCACTGATAACGACAAAATCATGGATCACTCAGACCAGTAGAGTTTCACCGTTTGCCAAAATTCAGCTACTTAATCAATGATCTTTCATTAGTGGTTCCATGCTATAATTCGTTATGGCAGGTTGTTTCTGTAGGTCAGATGTCTCTGTGGTCAGTCATCTGGAGGATGTCTTGATGTGTCCACTAGGTGTCAGCACTAACATGTAGCCAGGTAAGCTGTGGTACTGTCTATTTTAGTCAGGTATGGGTACTGTCTATTGTCCAGAGGACATTGGACTGAGCATTGATCCCTGTTGGTACAGATTCAGCTTCCATTGAAGGGAGAGACGATTCAGACTCCGCATGTCGACTAGTGGAGACAGAGATAAAACCGCTACTGGTTCTGTACTGGTTAACACAATGGGCTGCTCCACTGTACAGTGGGATGCTGATGGCGACCCAGTGCTTCTGGTGGATCTTAAAGGTCTTGTATGAAGATTCAAACCTCGCCAACACCATAGTGATACCTAGACCTTTTCAAAACACTATAGTTTATACAATAAGCTAGCTTAGCTGGCTAGTGCAGCGTATGAGCTACATAGTGTGTAAGTAGCATAGTGTGTCAATTTAAGGCCTACCCTGTATCGGCAGTAGTGTGACAAGCAGATCAGAAAATGTGAAACGACAAATGTGTTCAGCATCAGTTATCTGGGGGTCTCATATGGTACTTTTTTAATTAGATAAATACCTAAATAGCAAAGGGCTACTAGCTACATGTTAGAAACAATTCAGAACCATGCTGAATTCTGTAAATGTTTTCTATCTTTAAAAGTTACTTGTTTCAAATTTTGAAGGTGAACTGGGCATTAAATCAGCGTTTTTCTGACATGTCAATCCAGTTTGAAACCAAATCAACAATTGTCTGATGTGTAGATCCAGTTTGGCACCAAATCAAGGTGGGTGGAGGATGGATGCTGGGCAAAGGGTGGAGACTGGGTAGAGGCTAAAGGCTGGGTGAAAGGTGGAGATTGGGTGGAGGATAGATGCTGGCTGGAGCATGGAGATTGGCTGGAGGGTGGAGGTTGGGTGGAGGATGGAGGTTGGGTGGAGCGTGGAGATTGGGTGGAGGCTGGAGGTTGGGTGGAGGATAGAGGTTGGGTAGAGAGTGGAGTCTCAGCGGGCTCTGTTCCTCTGCCGTTTGGCTGTCGGTCATCCACTGGCTCATGGCTCTCTTTTCGGATGCTTTCTGTCGGGATCTTAGCCTCTGGCTGTTCTGGTTCTCTTAAGTCCAGCGTGTGCCTGCGACCAAGGGGTCGCTCTCTCGGTTGGGGCCCAGCGTTGAGGCTCCCTGGAGGGCTGCTGACGTCCACAGTCTCCCCTCGCCTCAACCTCCTTCTGTCTGAATTTACCTGCAGAAAAGTCAAGAACAGAAGTGTCCTGAGAAGAGAGGTCACATTGTTTTGGGGGACAGGTGATGCTGCAGCCTGAAGGGTAAGAATGTGACCTGTCTACCTGGTTAAGGGTTGAAAACCTGGACAGAGAATCAGAGGAACCTTTCTTCATCTGTTGAGTACTGAATCAGAGAACAATCCCAGTTAAACCAGTTAATGAGCATCATCATGTTGTGTTACTTCAGTGAGGGTTACCTGGTGACAGAGCGATCCAGCCTCTGTGTCCTGACGGCGGCCTGATCCTGCAGCCTCAGACGCTGGACGAAAGAATGAGCTGTAGCAACAACAAACAAACAAACCAAGCATGAAATCCTAAAGAACCCCTGCCAAGGGAGCATTTCATTGAAGAAAGAAAAAAGTTGATCAAGTCATTCCTGTTAATTGTAACTAAGAGAAAATTTAATTTTCAAAAATAATTAGATAAATAAAATGGTTAAACTTCTCAACATATCAAAAAGCTCCTCTCCAGTACATGGAAGATATGTACATAAAGGTTAGTGGAAAAACTATTGAACAGACACCCTCATCAGAGACAAATCCTACTCTGAATGAGACCAAGTTCAAATTGTAACCATGGAAACGCAAGAAATACAAACAATACATAGCAAAAGGCACCACTTCAGTAGCTGGTTGTTGTGTGTATAGCTTGGCCAAAGAACTTCAGAATCGACTAATTTTTTGTTGTCATCACAACATTAATGAACTTATTCTAATAATAGCTCTCATTACCCAGAGTTCCTTTTGGAACAGACAGGAGTTTGAGTGGTTCATCATCAGGAGACAGTCCAGATGCTTTCTGTAGAGCCCTCAGGATCTCAGTGTTCTACACAAGAAGAACAGTCAGTGTTGTAGCCATTATATATGTTTTGATTATTGATTATTTGGTGTATATTTGTTGCAGTGTTATGTTTGAACACTGGGTGATGGGTGTGGCAGGAAAAGGCATATAGGTGAGCTCACAGGGGCAGGCCAGGTGATTGTAGGTGATTGAGTGGGAAGAGCACACAGTTTTTGACCGTATCACAATAGAAGGTGTTGTATTGTAGTGCCATGCCGTGCCATGATCTATTATAAGAATAAATAGAAAACTTCTACACATAAGTCTTGGTAATCCTTTTGGTTGCCCGCATCAACTAATCAACTCCCAGTTACCATGCAATCCATCAGTGGCTTTTAATGAGTAGTAAAGCCACCACATTCAGTTTTTAAGGTCTATTGATCTTTAGCTCAGATCAATACCTGATCTGATCGGTAGTCTCACTGCAGGGTTTCATATTCATGCAACTACACTCACATTTTAACATCTTAGTGAGAGGGACACATTTATCTCAGTTCATACATACAGTATGTGGACATGGTGGGATGCTAGACTCGAACCCAAAATACTGGACCTCATTCAAAAACATTTTAGTTACCTTATCTTAATCTGTCTTAATGTTTAATTTCATCAGTCTGTTTCACTCTGTGTCTGTTTTTAAGTTAATTCATTGAGGTAGTCTGAGGTCGGCCTCAGACTACCTCAGTTAAATCGTGATTCTTCCCTCCTGACAGTCAGAGAAGAATCTGGTCTGGGACCTTGGTTGGTTTCCTAAAATCCACTGTACTCTCAGTAAACACTTGTGTGCTTGTTGTTGTGAGGGAATGAGAGAAGATCCATGTAGATCACTCACACTGGGCTTCAGCTCATAAGGGTGTTTAATATTTCCACTTTGGACAACTGCAACTAACTCCTTGCAAATTAGGCACAATATCCTTGTAGAGCTTGTTCTAAGAAGAATAAATCTGTACTTTTCTGTCCAGTCATCTTGGAAGACTTGGTTTTCACTGTCAACATTTCTCATTTTTGATAATGCCTAATCTTTCATGCATGTTGTGGGCTCTGTTGAGTGTAGCGTACAATGTACGTTGCAAAATATGGTAGCAGCCCAGCAACAGTAGGACCCAGTAGTCGTGGGACCCAGAGGGTCTACTGACCCAGACCCAGAGGGTCTACTGAACTGGCCATGTTGTGCCTGTTCAAAACCCTTTGATGACAGAAGTTCAAAACAATAGGCTATGTATATTTGTTCCCGTTATGTGTTTTGACCACAGCTTGAAAATTAAATTAACTGTTTGTAACACAAGGCTTACTTCCTGTTGCCAGCAGGTGGCGCTATCACTGTAATTGTATATTGACGTGATGTTTTCAGGGCAGGAATCTTATCCCACATCATGGATAGAGGAGTTAAAACAACTTCCTGTGTCAAGGCGAGACATTGAAATTCGCCACGCTTTTCAATTCAGAAAACTTTGACAACTTTTCATCACTGAGGTGCTTGATTGGGTTAATTCTCCAGGCAGACTTTGTTAACGCACAGCACCTAAAAATTACAAAAAAGACTTCCTGCTGGGGTTAGGTCATGGTTCCACGAAGATTTTTTGTAGATCTTTACATGATACTTATGCGTAAGAAATTTTTAAACTTCTAGGGGCTGCTTCTTCTGCACTGTGGAGCTATTCTGCCACAGCCAATCTTGAAACCCAACTAGTTTCTGATATGGAACCACCTTTCCTCCCAGTTCGTAGGCGCAGTCCAGTGGCGTCCTCTGCCTCCTGTTCCTGAGGCCAACCGAGGCTCCGCCCCTCAGCAGCAGCTCCACTAGCGGCTGGTGACCCCCCTTCACTGCCTCATGGAGGGCCGTGTTCCCCTGATGGTTCGCCACATTCACCAAGGCATTACTCTGAGAACATGCACACACAGACAAGCCTGTCATTAAAAGTCAGCTGAAAGCTACATCAGAAAGAGAGTAGTAATCATGAGAAAAGTCATGAGAATAATCATGAAAATCATGAAAATAATGATTATAATAATAATATATGATAATAATAATAGTTATGACGAACATGAAAATAATAATGATGAGAATCATGGGAATCATTATGAGAATAATCATAAGATAATCATGAGAAATGAGACCCAGGGTCATGTGAATAATCATGAGAATTGTGACAATCATAAGTATAATGAGAATCATCACGATCATGAGAATAATAATCATGGAAAAAATCATGAGAATAATTAAGATAATCTTGAGAATCACAGGAATAATGGCAATTATCATCATAATAATGAGATGGCCCAACCAGTCTACATGTGCTTTGTGGACTTGGAAAAGGAATATGACCGTGTCCCTCGTAGTGCTCTGTGGGGGGTGCTCTGGGAATATGGGGTATCAGGGCCGTTGTTACGGGCCATTCAGTCCCTGTATGACCGGAGCGAGAGTTTGGTTCACATTGCCAGCAAAAAGTTATACTTGTTTCCAAGGAGAGCTGGACTCCATCAGGGCTGCCCTTTGTCACCGATTCTGTTGCCCCAAGTGGAGGAGTTCAAGTATCTTGGGTTCTTGTTCACGAGTGAGGGAAGAATGGAACGGGAGATTGATAGACAGATCGGGGCAGCGTCTGCAGTGATGCGGACTCTGTATCAGTCTGCAGTGGTGAAAAGGGAGCTAAGCTACAAGGCAAAGCTCTCTATTTACCGGTCAATCTACATTCCTACCCTCACCTATGGTCATGAGCTTTGGGTAATGACCGAAAGAACAAGATTGCGGATACAAGCGGCCGAAATGAACTTCCTCAGCAGGGTGTCTGGGCTCACCCTTAGAGATTGGGTGAGGTGCTCAGTCATCGAGAGGGGCTCAGAGTGGAGCCGCTGCTCCTCCACATTGAGAGGAGTCAGTTGTGGTGGTTCGGGCATTTGGTTAGGATGCCCCCCCGGACGCCTCCCTGGGGAGGTATTTCGGGTATGTCGCACTGGGAGGAGATCCCAGGGTAGACCCAGGACACGCTGGAGGGATTATATCTCTTGCCTGGCTTGCGAACGCCTTGGTATACCCTCTGAAGAGCTGGAAGAGGTGGCTGGGGAGAGGGAGGTTTGGGCTTCTCTGCTGAGACTGCTGCCCCACGACCCGGACCCGGATAAGTGGGAGAAAATGGATGGATGGATGGATAATGAGATTAATCAAGTCAATAATGAGGGTCTGAATCATGAGAATAACATGGCTAGCATGCCTCTGCTGCCTGCCTTGTGAACATAGTGCGTTCTTCTTCTTTTGTTAATAGCGGTTGTGAACAGCCTGTAGCTGTATTACCGCCACCTTGTGGCACTGCACCAGGCGCAGGTAAAAGCAAGGGAAAATATTTTTTTATGACAAAACGACATCGTTTTTTTAATCAATGAATGACTGTTTGAATATTTGAAAGTCAATGCCCACCCCTCATAAGAATCATTAGAATAATCATGGGAATTATGATCAACATGACAGCAGTCACGAGAGTTATGAGAATAATCATGAGAATTAGGAGAATTGGAATCATAATTATGAGAATCATAATGAGAATAATCAAGTCAATAATGAGGGTCTGAATCATGAGAATAATAATCATAAGAATCATGAGAATAACCATTAGAATCATATTACTCACGAGAATCATTAAAATAATCACAAGAATTATGATTAACATGACAACACTCATGAGAGTTATGAGAATAATCATGAGAATTAGGAGAATTGTTTCTTCTTGTACTCTTGCTCAATCAATCATTCGATGGTCCTGATGTTTCAGTATCATCTTTATCAGTTTTATTACAGCAGAGAGACGTCATCTTCTGCACCGGACAGTCGCTGGCTTTCTTCTGTTTTGTGCTGCTGGTGAAAGGTCACAAGGACGCGGGAATCTCATTCTAAGTCAGCTGACCCTGTTTACAAGTTTTATGAAATCTTGCTAGAACATAACACATCAACAAGATGACGCCACAGACCGATGAACAAAAGCACGTTGAACGTATTATTATTACTATTAACTTAATTTACCCTCAGGGGTCATTTTCTCCATGTCTACATCTGTTCTTATATCCATCCTTTTAAGGTTAACAGCATAATATTCAAGTGTTCCATCTCAGCTTTCTGAAGATGAGTCTCTCATTTGTCCTAGAGCAGTGTGGCGAGAGCTCATTGGACCGAAAGTTTTCAAATCTTTTGTAAACACACTCATGTGGACTTTTCCAGTCTTTTGCTGCCACTGTCCCAACTTTTTTGAAACGTGTTGCTGCAAATTCAAAATGAGGATACGATTTTCAAAAACAATTACATTTTTCTGTTTCAACATTTGAAATGTTGTCTTTGTGCTATTTCCAATTACATATGTGGTTTCAATGATTTAAAGACAGACTTTGTAAATCATTGCATACCATTTTTATTTACATTTTAGACAGCGTCCCAACTTTTTTGGAAATGGGGCTGTATTGATTAGATTAAATACAGTCTGATGTATTAATTAGATTAAAGACAATTTGATGTAACATGTGAGACGTCTACCTGTAGAAGGATGGAGGCTGTTTCTAGGTCTCCACACAGACAGGCCTGTATCAGAGCGCTGTTGCCATATTGATCCTTCTTGTTCAGTTTAGCATTACACTCCAGCAGGATCCTCACTACCTACACAAACACACAGTGGTTTCGTCATGTGATGAACACAGTAACAGCAGACCAACCTGCTACAGATATATAGCCATTTCATGGTGTCACATGATGAAAGTTATAATTTCATAACAAGATGATGTCTTTCACCACCAGAAGCAGTTCAGTTTTATATTCATATAGCACCAAATCACAGCAGAAATCATCTCGACACTTTTCAAAGTCAGTTTTTAGTTCAAAACAACCATGCAGCATCATTTCTGAGTAAAATAATGAGCGTCAGATTATAAGGAAAAATTATACAGTGTCCTACCCCAGGCAGGAGCTCAGATGGATTAACAGGCTGGCTCTTTTCAGTTTAAATCCTGATCCTGCAGATAAAGTTATCAGGATGTTTTGGGGACAGCCAGGAGGATCATCTGATTTCCCAAGCCCAGCCCTCTGTAACGGTCATATGTGAAGTACTTATTCTGCACTGTAGGGGCTCTGTTAGAGGAGATGATACTCACACACCTAGCGCTTAGATGTTTTAGAACCAGAACAGAACAGTCTGTAACATTGTACATGGCTTACGAGCCCATCACACCAATTAGTGAGATCAAACCTCAGAGAGGGTTGCACTAACCTCTCGAAGCAAGTCCACGAGTGTGTACTCTATGACTTAACATGGCTGAATGTATAGATGGATATACTTTCTGCACTATGGATTATTATCAAGTTATATTCAAATACATCCAATGTTTTTGCACTACTAAAAAATTACTCAAAATTCTGACCCCACCTCCATGTACTTCAAGGGCCTGTGACTATATTTTTATTTTTATTTTATTTTTTATTCTATATTCTATTATTATTCATTTTCAGCAGTTTACCTTCTGTGCCTTGTATTGATGTAAATAGATCTGTTTGATGTCAGAGTGTTTTTTATCCTGGGTCCTGTATGGTGGTGGTATTTATCTGAGCTGCTGTAACAAAGCAATTTCCTGCAAAGGATCAATAAAGTATCTATCTATCTAGTATTATAGTATGTTGTTTTCTACCAGCATTCTACCAGTATGTTCTCTCCAGTGCAGTATTCTACCAGTATGTTACTGGTCTACCAGTACAGTGTACTTTGCTGTAATATGCAGGGGGAGTAGTATCAGAGACAGTGACACCAAAAGACAGAAAAAATTATCAAGAAGGTCAGCTCTGTAACTGGCTGCAAACAGGACACATCTGAAGCTGTGGTGGAAAGGACACTGGACAAACTGGTCTCCAACCCTGTCCAGTGAAGTTGGACTGATCCAGCTCTGCTATCAAAAGGACCGATACAGGAAATTTTTGCTGCCCAAAGCAATAACTCTGTACAACTCGTCAGCTCTGTCTGATGGAAAACTCTCAGCTTCATAATCTGTTTTCAATCTTGCACACTGTGTAAAGAAATACTTCATTATTTGATCTCTTTATTTTTAATTTCTTTTTGTGTTGTTTATTTTTCATTATTATGTATATTGAGCTACTCTAGTGTATTTGATCTATACCTTTACCTCATACTTGTTACTGCACTATTTCTTGATATTCACTGTGTGTTTACATTTTCTACTCAGCTGTAACACAAGAATCTGATTTGTGATGGATGGATGGGTACATCTATAATACTGCAGCTAACTGCGCTTAATATATAACAGCTAACTAGAGGAAGAAAATATCTGCAGATTGGCGAGACGGCATGAGGTCCAGGAGCTCCTTATCCTCCAGTCAGAGGACGACATCAACCACCATGTGACAGCGAAGCTAAATGATTGTTGTCATCATGTGATTCAATATTTACAAAGTGCTGCTGGATGCTGATGTAAAACGTCACACTACATGCTGCTATTATACGTCATGCATCTTTAATTTGAGGAATGCCAGCAGGCTATCTGACATCACACACTGGAGCGATGTTATGACATCATTGGTTAGTGAAACATTCTCACTTAATGTAACATGTTAGAAACCTTAAGCTGTGCACCAGTGGCCCTACATCAGACCATGTGAGTGACATCAGCTTGTTTACTGATCCTACCTGGACATGGCTGTTCTGGCTGGCCAGGTGAAGTGGGGTGGCACTCTGATTGGTGCGGGCGTTGACATTGGCTCCATGGCGGAGCAGCAGGGTGACCAGTGCACAGTGGCCGTGCAGGGCAGCAACGTGGAGTGGCATGAAACCATCAATGTTACAGCTGTTAACACCAAGAGCTCCAGACTGTAGGACAGACAGCTGCAGCACAAATGGACCATCACGTCAATCACTTGATTGGTTGACTACTTAATTGACTGATTATTAGAGTTCATGTGAGCGACTTGCAGACCTTCTGAGCAGGAGAACAGCCCTCACACTGACAAAGAGGATGACAGAGCAGAGCCTCAGTCCGAAGCTCTCCTTCATCCTCTTCCTCATCCATCCAGTCCAATAGGTAACGCACCTGAATATAGACACGCACATACACACAGATGAGTAGGGTTGGGCATCATTTGGATTTTAACGATTCTGATTCTGATTTCGCTTTTTGGTTCCAATTCTTGCTTGTTCTCAATTCTGGCTCTTTGAAGGGTGGGGTCAAAACAGGCCACATGCTTATTTCAGAGACAAAAATGTATTTAAAAAAACTTTATTCAAGCCATTCTGTTTTAAGAATGTATCATTCATTATGAATGAATCATTTATTCATGTCATGTCATGGGATCACTGCCACTAGCTTAGCAGCAGTAAACTTGCTGCTAGTCTTAGCAATCTTTCCTTGCATGAAATAAGTTTGGCACAGGTGTTGCACTGTGCAGACTCAGCATTATTCAGGACAAAATAAAGCCACATTTTTGAGCACTGCTTGCTATGGTCCATGACGAAGCCCGGCTCAAAGCACACATCCAACCTGTGAGGCTGAAACTACAGAGGCTGCATAGCAGCACCATGGGAACTGAAACTTAACTTGACTGCGAGTATGAAATGTATTTAGGAACCGATGAACGGAGTCTAAACCAAAATTTCTTAACGACTCAGATGGAATCGGAGTTTGGAAACCGGTTCTCAATGACCAACCCAACTGATGGAGGACATAAGGTTTAAACTTTGTTCTCACCATCTCCAAATCACCATCTGCCACGGCCCGCAAAAGCTTCTCCACCTGTCGATCACAGTCACAGCATTGGTTACCATGGAAACAGCTGACAGTCATTAACTAAGCTGCTTTAGTATAAAAGGTACAAAAAGATTTCTAATGTCAGCACTACTCATAGTAATACAGGTATTATTACTGACAGTAATATAGGTATAACTAGTATTAGTAGTACAGGTATTACTATCGATAGTACAAAAGGTACGTCTACTGATAATACCAAAGGTATTTCTACTGATAGTCTTACAGGTATTACTAGTAATAGTACTATGGGTATCCCTGCTGTCTAGCATCACTTCATTTCAGACAGTAACTGATAAGGTCACTTCCTGTCTCACCTGTCTGTGTCGGAGCCGTTCTCCCTCAGGTCTGACATCTGAGCTTAGAGTGGAGGTGCTGGAGACAGAGGAGGGACGACTGCTGCAGTCTGAAGCCTGAGGAGAGGAAGAGGAGATAGAGGAGTTAGTTTAGTGGCTGTCAAGTTTAATTAGCTGCTTAGTTGGTTTGTTAGTTAGTCAAGAGGATGTCAGGTTAGTTTATCAGTTAGTTAGTTAAGGCTTAGAGGTTGTCAGGTTTAGTTAGTTTAGAAACTGTCGGTTTATGGAGGACAGATAACTTAACAGGTGGAATGGTGGAACCTGAGCCACAGACCTTGTGAGTTCATGCTGATCATGTGACCTTTGACTCACTTCAACTCTGCTGCACTGACGACTGCTCTGAGGTGACTGTAATAACATGAGGATCTAAAGGAAGAGAATACACAACATACAGAATCAGTAACCATGGAAACAGCAGCTGTTAACAATAAATACCAGCTGGAACTGATGGTCAGTACGACTGACTACTTCTTGTCCTATCAGGTGTCGTCTCACCACACACAGTAGACATGATCTGACCTTAGAGTTGAGCGCACACTGCAGAGGCGACTCTTTGTTCTTGTTGATGATGTCATAGCTTGCTCCGTTCTCCAGCAGCACCTGTATGATCTCCTCGTAGCCCCAGCGCGCTGCCATGTGCAGCGCTGTGTCGCCTTTATCGTTCTGCAGGTCCAGGCGGCATGTTTGGATGTCATAGTACACCAACGCCTTCACACACTGACACACAGAACAGAAACAACTTTATTGATTACCAGATCCATTACACAGTCAACCGATACGTTTCCTGGATGCAGGGTTACTTGTGATCCCTAGAGTCTCCAAATGTAGAACGGGAGCCAGAGCCTTCAGTTATCAGGCTCCTCTCCCGTGGAACCATCTTCCAGTCTTGGTTCGGGAGGCAGACACCCTCTATACATTTAAGAGTAGGATTAAAACTTTCCTTTTTGATAAAGCTTAGAATTAAGGCTGACTTAGGCTAGTCTTTAGCTATGCTGCTATAGGCCTAGACTGCTGGGGGACTTCCCATGATGCACTGAGCTTCTCTCTCTTCTTCTCCGCCTTCTTCTTTACACACTCATGTCTCATTAATTCATGTTACTAACTTGACTTGGATATGCTCGATGTTTCTTCCTGTTAAAGTCAGTTTTTCTCTCCACTGTCTCCATGTTCTTCTCATGGAGGATTGTTGGGTCTCTTTAGAATAAAGAGTCGGTCTTTTTGGAAAATGCCTTGATCTAACTTTTGTTGTGATTTGGCGCTATGCAAATAAATTGAATTGAATTGATAAAACACACATCCCTAAAAACAGAGTAGAAGAAAATGTTTTTAATCAAAGTGTCTGATTTACCAAAAAAATTTGTGATTCATCAGCTGCCTCTTAACGTTCACTGCTAGAAAATAATCACAAAGACGCAAAAACCAGCAAACTGATTGATGATGGATCAATAGAGTCAGTAACCAGCAAACTGATTGATGATGGATCAATAGTCAGTAACCAATGAAATGATTGATGAATGAACAATAGAGTCAGTAACCAGTGAAATGATTGATTGATGATTGATCAATAGAGTCAGGGTGTGGTCAGACTTACATCCTCGTGTCCATACATACAGGCCAGGTGCAGCGCCGTGTTACCATTGTTGTCCTGAGCGTCACTGTTAGCCTTGTAGTGCAGCAGCAGCAGCTAGAAGACACATTACTGATTAATGTCTAATGTATAATAGCATTATTGATTAATGTCTGATATTTATACATTTAGTCTGTTAGACTGTTAGCTGGTTTGTCTGTTAACCTATTAGCCTGTGAATCATTTTAGCCCTGTTTGTGGGTGTGATGTCATGATATCACGTTATGTTACCGTGACTCCCTGGTGTCCCCTCTGACAGGCCAGGTGTAGTGGTGTGAGGGTGTGGTAGTCTGTGGCGTTGACTTGTGCTCCTTTACAAACCAGTAGGTCGATCAGCTGGGACTGACCTATCTCACACACACACACACACACACACACACACACACACACACACACACACACACACACACACACACACACACACACACACACACACACACACACACACACACACACACACACACACACACGTAATTCAGGGCTGCCATTGTTACAGGATGTTTGATCTGTTTGTTTGTTACAGCTTCTCACCACAGAGGGCAGCAGCGTGCAGTGGAGTGTAACCTCGGTCGTCTCTGGAGAACGGCGTGATGACAGACGGGTCATTTAACCATCTGAAACAGGAAGTGAAAAATCCAATGGTTGAACTGGTTGGTTAATGGTTGAACTGGTTGGTTAATGGTTGAACTGGTGGGTTAATGGCTGAACTGGTGGGTTAATGGCTGAACTGGTTGATTGATAGTTGAACTGGTTGGTTGATGGTTGAACAGCAAATTTGATGTACGCTATTCTTAACTTAACTTTCATGAATATTCTGTATATATTATTTTTATCATCATTTTATCTTATTTGTACTCCTATATTTCATCCCTGTTATTATGCATCGCTACTTTTACTGTTGTCAGTTTGCATTTCAGTCAGACAACTCACGATTTGAAATGTTTCTTATTACAGCAGCATAACATATTTGGTGTCTAGGCTCTGACCTCATCACTCCTCACAGATATGTTTACATGGATATATTGAGGAGTGATGAGAAAACTTCTTAAACCCCCAAACTGGAGCCTACTGTTGGTGGTGGGGCTGAAAGTGCAGGCAGCTATATGCACGTAGAGCAACAGCAGAATGACAGGCAGAGGGAGAGATGGGAAATTGTTGCAGCTTAAATAGATGCCAAATTGGGAGGGTGTGTTGATGACGACTGAGGAGAATGAGGCGTATAATGTGCATGTGTGTTTGTAGTACTGCAGCTCGAATTCGGTTCAGTGTGTTTGTATGTAGAGTATGTATTAATGTTAAGGTATTCTGGTGTGTGTACTAACCCAGACAGGTGGTGGTCACAGAGGTCACATGAGCAGAGAGGATGACACATTATGACATCTTCGTCTCTCTCTCCTTCACTCAGCAGACGTTTGACCTCCACTTCATCACCATTTGCTATGTGCTACAACACACACACACAACTGAATAAGTAAAGACAGTATTCATTCTTATTTACTGCAAACTGAGACCCTTATGAAGTGAAAGCAGTGAATTATACTAACAGCAGCATTACCAGTTACTATTTATAGGATAGGATTCATTCGGTATTCATTGTTCACAAGGTTTTTACAGACAGCTGAATTATCCACACAGGTGCCCTCTACATATCAAACACCTCTGCTTATTAAAGCCAGTTAAACACTCAATAAACCAGTGTCTCTCGAACACTCTTCAGCAGACACAGGATGCCTGGGTGAGCAACCGCTAACGTTAGCTCATCTTGATTCTCGAACAACCTAAGATTCTAATTGTCCGATGACTAAAATCCTTCATCTTGTGAAAAGATGTATCGTTAGTTGAAGACCTAAGAAGTGACGTGACTGAAATATTTAGAAAGTAGTTGTCTTGAAATGTTATGTCCGTCCATGCGGCCCACAGCCGACGCTGACTAACCCAGTAGGATGTATGTAGGACTCTGGCTAACCCGGTAGGATGTATGTAGGACACTGGCTAACCCGGTAGGATGTATGTGGGACTCTGGTTAACCCCGTAGGATGTATATGGGACTCAGGCTAACCCGGTAGGATGTATATGGGACACTGGCTAACATGGCAGGGATATGAGGGTTGATGTGTCCCTTCTCTGGTGACGGGAGCCAGAGTTTTCTCAGCTGAGACAGCTGGAGGTTGGCATGAGAGCGACAGCAGGAAGCAGCAGTGACTACAGTCGTGAGCTGCTGAGGATTCTCTCTACTCATTGGAGAAAGTTTCTGCTATCAGATGGTCAGAAATGGAACTTCAGCTACACCTCCAGACTCTGGGGTTCAGATCATCAACACATTTCACTGTGGACATTGTCACAGACCAACTCAACCAACCCTAGTGCCAAGAGTCAGCTGGTGAAAGGGTTTGATGAATAGGGAGGACTGGTTCAGTCGCCTGAGCTCACCTCAAACAGACTGTGGATGGGTGTGGCAGCACTCTGAGAAAGCAGACTCATCCTCTCTTGGAACAGCGTCTTGCCATTCAGTTCAGCTGAGCCCTGAGAGGACAGACACAACATGGACGACTGTCACCACGCTGCTGAGACACACTTGGGCACCTGAATGAGTGTTCGTGACTCACAGCGGGTGTGTCCTGCAGTTTCCCCAGGTTGATGAACTCCACCGCAGCCTCAAAGGTGCTCAGACAGTAGCTCAGTTCATCTTTGTGGGAGTGGCTGAAGCAGAAGTTCCTGATGTAGCTCAGGTTAGCCATCCTGAAAACAAGACACCAGTTATTTCTAAAGCAAGGCTCCCAGTCGTCACTGACTGATGACCTGAACACTCACCAGATGATAACCAGCTGCTTTATGTTTTCTTCCACTCCACCTGTACTCTACTGCAAAATGACTAAAGTGGAATGCCCAAATTACTCTGGCTGTCCCTTCTCAACTGCTCTGACTATTTGCACAACTGAGGTCTGAGAGAAAAAGACCAAACGTTCCTTGTGAAAGTGTCAGAAACATCAAAGTCAAATGGATTGTTTTTTGGACCATTACCCTACCTCTCCAAAACATTTCATCAAAACTTTTTGAATACTACTGACAGACCAATGCTGGTGAAAACTTTAGTTCCCTGGTGGATGTAATGGTCAGTGATCAAATCCAAACTGATATGTGTCTGGATATATTCCTAAAGATACGTCCAAACCTATACCCATAATACCATTCCAAAATAATTCAACAAAATCCATTTAGAACTTTTATAGTAAACCTGCTAACAGACAAACAAACCAATACTGGTAAAATTATTGAATTATTACCTCCTTGGAGGAGGAAATAATTAGATAATTACAAAATTCACAGACTCTTCCTCCAGCTTCACAATTGAGGTTTTCCTAATGAAACATCTCAAAATATTTTCCAATGAACCCCCAAGACATTTGGTCCAGACATTAATGATGAATAATGATTTTTTATGATAGATGTTTTGATTCCATTTCGTCTTTCCTACACCTGAACTTGAAAATTAAGTAATGATCTGATACCAGAGCTATAAAATCCATATATTCATCATTATCATCGGAGGTGTTATGATAGACAATACAGATTTAGAGAATTCATGAAATACAACTTTATTTAGTTTAACTGACATGACTGAAAAATTGCACAAATATCAACTAATGTCGAAGTCAAGTCAAGTCACTTGTCGTTCATATAAAACCTGTTGCGCTGTAAACAGGTGAACAGAGTTTCAGTTTAATTAATGACCTAGAATCAGATCAGAGCTGAGGCTTTATACCAGTCTGTTACTGGTGTCAGACTAACCTCCCAGACTCATGAAATCCCATCCCTCTTCACTCGCCCCTACAGGACTCCTGACAAATTGGAGAGACACTCCAGACGTGATATGACATATCAGTGGTCACGATGAACGCCCCCACCCCCGTCCCCCGCTCACCAGTTAGGGATGTCCGTCTTGACCAGTAGGTAGAGGATGACAGAAAGCAGGTCGTCAGCACACACAGCATCTAAACTGACTGTAGAAACAAATACATAAAACATTCAGTCCTGACACACTGTCCAAACATAACCACCGACTCGTTCGGTACCGCTGTGGTCCGGGACCAGAACGGGACTGCTGTGGTCCAGTACACTGGAGTTTCTAAACAAGCTGGACCAACACACACGAGTGCTAATCTCATTTCAGAGAGAGTTCGAGTTCCGGTCATTTTCATTTGGCACCAAATCAACCTGACAATCTCCATTATAGAAAACAGTCTTTACATTTAGGGCCCAGCACAACAACCTCATTTTTGTCTGAATTAAGTAGCAGAAAATTGGATGTCATCCAGTTTTGAATGTCCTTAAGCCTGAAGTTTAATTAGTTGATTAGTGTCACTGGTTTCATTCATAAGTATAATCGGGTGTCTTCTGCATAACAATGGATATTAATGGAGTGTTTCATATATAGGGTGAACAATATTGGTCCAACCACAGAACCCTGAGGGACTCCATGATTAACTTTGCTGTGCATGGAGGATTTGTCGTTAACATGTACAAACTGAGATCGATCTAATAAATAGGACTTAAACCATCTTAATGCAGTTCCTTTAATTCCAATTAAATATTGGAGTCTTTGTATTAGTATCTGATGATCAATGGTGTCAAATGCAGCATTAAGACCTAATAAGATGAGCACAGAGACAAGTCCCTCATCTGATGTAATTAGCAGGTCGTTAGTAACTTTAACCAATGCTGTCTCTGTGCTATGATGCTCTCTGAAGCCTGACTGGAAATGCTTAAATAAACTATTGTTATGTAGAAAATCACATAACTGATGAGAAACTGCTTTCTCTAGAATTTTAGGGAGGAAGGGAAGATTAGATATAGGTCTGTAGTTAGCTAGGACCTCTGGATCAAGAGTAGACTTTTTAAGAAAAGGTTTAATTACAGCCAGTTTAAAGGACTGTGATACATAGCCTGTTAGTAACGACAGATTGATCATATCTAATAGAGAAATGCTGACTAAGGGTAAAACATATTAAGATGTAAACTGAGGTAGAACTGAAGCTCCAGTCTTAACATTCATCCGTTGCTTGTCATCAGAACATGTGAGGTTACTGTGATCTGATTACATTTAGGACATACCAGTGTGTGTGGGGGTCTGGGTGGCAGTCAAGGAGACTCTTCGCAGACACAGCAGTTTGAGGAGGGGGGATGTCTGCTGGTTGAGCTGACTCAGCTCTCTCTTTGCCCGAGACAAGTTCATACTGCAAAGCCACAAAGACCGACAGACATATTTACAATATGTGTACATACCTAAAAAATGATACCGCATCCATCCCATACCCCGTCATGTGATAGCAACTAAGAATGGCATGACATGACCAGCACTTAAACTCCATCTGCTGCTAAAGTCACATTGAAGCTGCCACCTGTTTCTAACCAGAGATTCTCGATGAAAAGATGGAGCTGCTCTCCAAGGCTGAAAGTGTTAAAATGATCCCAGAAGTTTACAGTCAGTTTTAGTCTGAACTCATGAGAGGAAACATCTCTTTGACCCTGAATCTGTTCATTACTATAAAAATGTGTTCAGTCCTCCTGGAGATCCACTTTGAAAATGTCCAACTTCCTCTAAAGACTGACAGCTGCTACCAAATCACAGACACAGGTGTTTTTGACTCATTATTTTAGGATGAGATCATTCAGGTGTGATGTCATGCAACCAGGAAGGCCATAATATCCATTTCCTCTTATCTTCCAAAACATTTCAAACTGTCTGGTCTTATGATTCTTCTGTTGTGCCACGAAAAGTTCTGGCACCTATATATGAAAAGTTCTGTTGTGCCACATATTGTACATATACGTATATATATACGTATATATATATATACATACGTACATATATACATACATACATATATACATACATACATATATACATACATACATATATACATACATACATATATACATACATACATATATACATACATACATATATATACATACGTATATATATATACATACATATATATACATACCTATATATATATATACACATATATATACATACATATATACACATATATATACATACATATATATATATATACGTATATATATATATATACACACATATACATACATACATATATATATATATACATATATATATATACACACATATACATACATACATATATATATATATATACATATATATATACACATATACATACATACATATATACATACATACATATATATATATATATACATATATATATATATATACACACACATATACATACATATATATATATATATATACATATATATATATATACACACACATATACATACATATATATATATATACATATATATATATATACACACACATATACATATATATATACACACATATACATATATACATACAAGAATTGGTCCAAGCACATATATTGTATATATATATACAATATGTATATATATATATACAATATGTATATATATATATATATACAATATGTATATATATATATATATACAATATGTATATATATATATATACAATATGTATATATATATATATATACAATATGTATATATATATATATATACAATATGTATATATATATATATATACAATATGTATATATATATATATATACAATATGTATATATATATATATACAATATGTATATATATATATATACAATATGTATATATATATATATATACAATATGTATATATATATATATATACAATATGTATATATATATATATACAATATGTATATATATATATATATACAATATGTATATATATATATACACAATATGTATATATATATATACACAATATGTATATATATATATATACACAATATGTATATATATATATATACACAATATGTATATATATATATATACACAATATGTATATATATATATACACAATATGTATATATATATATATATACAATATGTATATATATATATACACAATATGTATATATATATATACACAACATGTATATATATATATATACAACATGTATATATATATATACAACATGTATATATATATACAACATGTATATATATATACAACATGTATATATATATACAACATGTATATATATATACAACATGTATATATATATACACAACATGTATATATATATACAATATGTATATATATATACAATATGTATATATATATACACAATATGTATATATATATACAATATGTATATATATACACAATATGTATATATATATATATACAATATGTATATATATGTATATATATACAATATGTATATATATGTATATATATATATACAATATGTATATATATATATATACAATATGTATATATATATACAATATGTATATATATACAATATGTATATATATACAATATGTATATATATACAATATGTATATATATATATGTATGGAGGTCTGAGCTCTTCTCTACCATATTCTAGTTGACTACAGATCACTCAATTTAAATATAGTCGACCATGTCCCTGATGAATCAACAAATCTGTTTAACTTCCAGATGGTTCAGTTCAAGTGGAGGTGAAACAGCATGTCCACACACCAGACAAAGAACTTAAGTCCACAGAGTTGGTAACTAGAACAGCTGGGTCTATAATGGTTCAGTGTTAGCTGTTGATATTTTGTGTGACAGCACAGATCATCAAGTAAAAACCTTTAAATGGAGTCTCTGAGAGAATCTGATTTTCTGCAGTTTAAGGACTGACATCAGATCAGTCTGCTGGAGGTTAAGACAATCTCCAGTGCTGAAGGATTTATCTACTGGTTATGTAACTATGCAATAATAGCAGTAGACAAATATGGAAATATGAGGACAGTCATGGCATGTAAAAGTCATAACTTCCTGTTTCATGGCAAAACATTCATTATGCAACTACAGCTACGGTGTCATTGTGGAAGTGTGAAGACTGACCTGAACTCAGGTTTGACTCCCAGGTCTTTCTGCTGCAGCTCTTGAAGACTCCTGCTGGTTTTGTTGAAGGCAGCATCCTGTGGACATGAGATATTATATTCATATTTCCTCTTTATTTGTTTATGCTTTATTTTATTACATATTTTAACTATGCTTGTTTTAGTATTATTTTAGTACTTAAGCTGTACTTCCTTATATTTAAGACTTTTTTTGGGGGTAATCTATCTGTTCTATGAGATTATCTGACATCTCATTTCTTTATATTTGTGGTTCTTTCCTCTATTTAAACTCACCTGCTTCACATAAGCCAAGCGCTGTTATCCACATTTTAGTTTCGATCATTATATATTGATAGCACAGAGACAGCATTGGTCAAACTTCTAATTGCATCAGATGAGGGACTTGTCTCTGTTCTCGTCTTATTAGATCTTAGTGCTGCATTTGATACCATTGATCATCAGATATTCAAAGACTTGAATATTTAATTGGCATTAAAGGAACTGCATTAAGATGGTTTCAATCCTATTTATTAGATCGCGATCTAAGTTTGTACATGTTAACGACGAATCCTCCATGCATAGCAGAGTTAATCATGGAGTCCCTCAGGGTTCTGTGCTTGGACCAATATTGTTCACCCTATACATGCCCACTTTAGGTAATATTATCAGGAAACACTATTTTCATTGTTATGCAGATGACACACAATTATACTTATCAATGAAACCAGGTGAAATTAATCAACTAATTAAACTTCAGGCATGTCTTACGGATATAAAAAAAGCTGGATGACGTCCAATTTTCTGCTACTCAATTCTGACAAAACTGAGGTTATTGTGCTGGTCCCTAAACATCTCAGAAACACACTATCTACTGATATAACCACTATGGATGGAATTACCTTGGCTTCCAGCTCCACCGTGAGGAATCTGGGAGTTATGTTTGATCAGGATATGTCCTTTAATTCCCTTATAAAACAAATTTCTAGGACTGCCTTCTTTCACCTGCGTAATATATCAAAAATCATTGTCTCAAAAAGATGCAGAAATATTAATCCATTCATTTGTTTCTTCCAGGCTGGACTATTGTAATTCCGTTATCAGGCTGTCCCAACAAGTCTCTAAAGCTGATTCAGAATGCTGCTGCACATGTACTGACCAGAACTAGTATCAGAGATCATATCTCTCCTGTATTGGCCTCTCTGCATTGGCTCCCTGTAAAATCCAGAATAGAATTTAAAATCCTTCTCCTCACGTACAAAGCCCTTAATGGTCAGGCACCAACATACCTTCAGGAGCTCATAGTACCCTACTACCCATCTAGAACATTACGCTCCCTGGATGCAGGGTTACTTGTGATCCCTAGAGTCTCCAAAAGTAGAATGTGAGCCAGAGCCTTCAGTTATCAGGCTCCACTCCTGTGGAACCATCTTCCAGTCTGGGTCCAGGAGGCAGACACCCTCTCTACTATTAAGAGGCAGCTTAAAACTTTCCTTTTTGATAAAGCTTAGAATTAAGGCTGGCATCTTTAGCTATGCTGCTATAGGCCTAGACTGCTGGGGGACTGAGCTCCTCTCTTTTCTTCTCCCCCTTCTTCTTTACACACTCATGTCTCATTAATTCATGTTACGAACTTGACTTCTTCCCCCGGAGTCTTTGTGCTTTCTCATCCCGCAGGTCAAAGTGGACCAATCTACTGCTGGGACCATGGTTGACACCCTGAATCATCATTATCATTACCATTACCATTACTCTTACTATTACTATCATCATTATCATCAAGTGCTATCATGAAAGTGCCTTGATATAACTTTTGTTGTGATTTGGCGCTATACAAATAAATTGAATTGAATTGGTATGCATTTAGGCTCAGCGCTTCTCAATAAATGTGCTCGCATGTTCCTCATGGTGTGTGTCAGGACTCATCACAGAAAAAACAATGAGAGACAGAAATGAAAAACAAATCTGCAGGGTATCAATAATAAAATCAATAAAAATACTTGGTCTACAGTATTTAATGGTGCTGTGGAGTTCAACTAATCTGTCTCCATATTTCTACGGACTGATTTCTCCCTGTGACTGTTTAACGAAGCCTTTAAAACCAAAACCTAACGATTTCCATCAGTAGACCCCTTTCAGACAGCGTTTTCATTCTGGGCCTGTTGTAACTTTATTCCCCGACGTCTGTCTGAACTCAATGAAGGTGTAATGGGTGTCAGTTTGTTCCCTCTCTGTGACGCCTCAGGAGGTAGTAAGAGCACCGAAACAGATGTCTGTCTGAATTAAGTGCCCCGGTGTTGGTGAACAGGTGTGATGTTGTAGTAATATGTTCAGGTGTGCGACGTACCCCGGGGGATTTAACAATGTGGTAGCAACAGGAAGTCTGTTATTTGAAGAACAAACACAGAAAATGACACTAAACTGTGGAGATAGTGAAATACATCAGCTTTTTTGTTCGCTGTTGCATCGTGCGTCACGCTGGCATACAAAAGGGTCACAGAGAAGGGGATTAGTTTTGCTGTAATGCCTGTCTGAAAGAGGCTAATGTCTCACATTATAAAATATTTTACATTCCATGTGAACCAAAACAGTGTCCAGGAACGAGCCTTGTTTTAGAGCTCATGTATTAGAATAGAAACACTGACATCTCATATGTACTGTATCTAGACACATTTCCCCATCTTTGGTTTGTAAAATGTTTCCTTCATTCCTACCTGGCTAGCTTCAAGCGTTCCCACGAAGTTAAAAATTAAATCATGGATGCCATGATGAACATATATCTGACGAGAATACACAAAGAACATTTCCATTAGAGAGAGAACACCAACCAACCAGCAGCATTCATCTGGTGACAATAAAGATCAGGATATCAGCAGGTATATCGACAGTATTGATATTAGAGACAGCTGTAGTCCTGGAGTGTGTTAACAGCGAATCAATATGTTTGTTATGTGTGAGCCAGTGGGACCAATCAACTAGAGGCTCATGTGTTAAACTTCTCTAGCAATACACTCATTTATAATAAATATTGATGTGTCTGTGAGATCACTGAATGTTCAGCTTCGTTAATGAATGAAGATGAAACTACGGAGTGAAGTGAGGTCACCTCTACGGCCTGCTTGAGAAGAGTCATGTGAAGATCCTGCTTCCACAGAACCTTCTGGAGAGAACAAAAGCACTCATCAGTCATTTAAAGTAACCGTCACAAACGCTAGATGATGTTAGCCTGTTGGAGAAACTAACGCTTGTGTTAGCCTGTTGAAGAAACTAAGACTGGTAGGCTAGTAGGGCCCAACCTCTGACCAAATCTGCCAAAATTGTCAGACTACATTGCCCAGAATGTAGTCTGACAAATTTGGATCATTTATTCAGCTGTATCAATTATTTGATTTACCAAAGTCTCACTTTTTTAGGTATCTCCAAATAAGACATTTTGTCAAGAAAAATATCTCCTTTCCGAACATTCCAGTGAACAACACATCCCCACATCACAGAGCTCTAATTTCTATTCTTTACAATAACATATGCAACATTATCCCTCACTCATTATGAAGATGGCTGATGATCAATGGAAGATAGTGCTCGACTTTGTACATACCGCTTCCCCTTGTGCTAGACATAGCTTAATACAACTTAAAATTGTATAAAGAGCACATCTGACCTCATGTAGATCCTTCATGCCCCTACTGTGAAGGCCAACCAGCAGATTATGTACATATGTTGTGGTTCTGTCCCAAACCTAAAATGTTCTGGACCAACATGTTTAATGCCTATACTATCATTTTAAAAAGACATTATTCCCAATCCGATATGTGCTTTGTTTGGATTTATCCCCCCCGAGACTCATTCTTGTATAGCAAAGCTCAGGCAGTGATACCATTTACCTCCCTGATAGCCAGACGTCTCATTCTTCTCTACTGTAAAGAACAAGCACCTCCTAAGAGTTAGAGTGGAGGCCCCCCTTATATATTCTTGTCTTCTGGTCTTAGCTTCTACTCACCCACAGTTAGCTTCTACTCACTCACAGTTAGCTTCTACTCACCCACAGTTAGCTTCTACTCACCCACAGTTAGCTTCTACTCATCAACAGATAGCTTCTACTCACCCACAGTTAGCTTCTACTCACCCACAGTTAACTTCTACTCATCAACAGTTAGCTTCTACTCATCAACAGTTAGCTTCTACTCATCAACAGTTAGCTTCTACTCACCAGATGAGAGTCTCTCAGCAGACACTGAAGACATTTTGTGTAAAGACCATTCACCGAGTCCTGAGAGAGACACGACAGTCAATCCTGATGACTCATTAAAAATGTACATAAGATCAAATTAATTCAACATTTTAGTCTGTGCATAAAAATACTTCAAATCAGTAGAAACAAAAACTTTAAGTAAGACATGAGTAATTTCAAAACATTTAAGTCAACTAACTTTGGACAAGCTTTTTAAATTTTTGTTTACACAAAGAACTGAAAAATGGAGGAGCTAAACAGTAGGTGACGAGTAAGAGGTGAGGCAGAGGGAGATATTGATCAAAGAATGATGTGGACATTAAAGACATGTTGTCCCACTATGTGGTGGCGGAGTCCCTTCCTCTCCTGCTCCTTAAAGGCCAGACAGAAGCCCTGGATCAGTTTGTCCAGTTTCTGGGCATGGCGGCCCAGGAAATCCCTGACATCCTCCAGACTCTTCAGGCAGTAGGGGGCCGGTGGCCTGAGATCAACTGGGCCTGGGTCCACCTCGACTGGCCTGGAGATGCACAGGATGCTGTAGCTCTGCTCCTGGTAATTGTAGAAGGTTTCATCAAACAGGATTGAGACCGAGGATGGGAATGGGAAGCCACATCCCAGCAGTATCTGCCTGTCCTGGATCCTGACCTCCTGTGGCACACAAGACCGGCAGTCTGGTCAACAGGTACACGGTATTTATTACGACATACAAAATATTACAAAAATTATGATTAAAAGTGACTAAAAAGAGATCTGGTTTTAGTCTTTGTTTACATTTTTGTCTCAAAACCCCCAAAACCATTAAAACCACCAACATGTTAGTGCATCTGTCTGTAAGATCTGGTCTGGAGCACAGTGGGTCCAACAGAACTAAGTCTAAATCTAGAATGATGAGACAGAAAAAAAGCCCTAAATGTAGCTGATGTTAATGAGGTGATGCAGAGCATCATCCAGAACAAACCTTTCCATCTACAGTCTGGTATCCATCCTCCACTGGCTGTAGAACATAGCTGTCGAATTGAGAGTCTGAGAAGCTGCTGAAGTTCAAACTTCCACAACAAGGCACCAGAACCTGCAGGTGACCAACATCAGACAGAAACTATTACATTTTCATTCAGGTTAGGGTTAGGGATTCAAAATCCACTCTGGTTAGATAGTGGGCTCCAGTTATTGGGTGTCTCAGCTCCTCTGGGATAGGAGGAGGAGGCTGTGACTGATTGTCAAACCTTACATTCAGTTAGAGTGATGTGGATTCTGAGCTGGCTATCTGGCTTGCTGGGGAGTCTTGCTACACACCCTCTCCTAAATAAACAGCCCTGGTAATTAAAACCAGTAAAAACAATGAATAAACCAGTTTAACCTTAAAAAATCTCTGCAACACTTGTCTGGAGGGGCTGTGAGTTACTGCTAACGTTAGCTCCCTTTTGACCTCCTACACTGGTGTGTTGATGTAGTTGATGTAGTTTCCTCTGACAGAGCGGACTGAGAAAAGTCTGTTATCAATCAAACTGAATAGTGCTCACCTAACTTGAGAAAATTCTGCCTCCTTCCCAGAAACACAAACAGATCTATCTGTGAGGGTG
The DNA here is from genome assembly GCA_037577475.1 of Chaunax sp. Z400. Taxonomy (NCBI): domain Eukaryota; kingdom Metazoa; phylum Chordata; class Actinopteri; order Lophiiformes; family Chaunacidae; genus Chaunax; species Chaunax sp. Z400. The sequence continues at coordinate 74,400 of CM075186.1, forward strand.
AGAGAGTAACTAACTAGTAAAAGAGGGACTCCATCACTCCCGTTATTAACACCTGTAATGAAGTCATCACATCAAAACTGTGACCATTCCAACACACACCTGTGTGATAATAATGGTGTTCAATCATCTTTATTTGCAACACCTGTCAGGTGGATGGATTATCTCCATTAGGGGCAGATCTCTAACAAGGATTTAAACTAATTTGTGAAGAAAACAGATGACATTGCTTTAACATCTTCAACCTTCATTCCAACTGAAACCTGTAAATAATGTACGACACCAACATTTAGACACGTTCATGTAGCACTGTGGTAACACCTGAAAGGCAAGAGACAGATTATCTTTAAAGATGCTCCTGAACCTTCATTGTCCAGATATATTCAAACAAATCACTTCTTCTGAATGCCATGTTTTGTTTTTTTTCAGCCGTGGGCTCTGAAAACTAATGTGTTAGATGATATACAAAGTTTAGTCATACGTGTTCTCTAGTGGTCCTTTTGACAACCTATGAAAAGTCATGGAGCTAATGGGAGCAACTCACAATGCCGTGGAGCTCTGCCACTCGGCTGCAGAGATCTGGTCTCTGCTTCTCGAATGCCAGGTAGAAAGGGTTCTTCAGGATGTTCTCATCATAGACTGCCATCAGGAGCTGGAGGTCTGGATGCTGAGAGAAGGAGGGAAGGAACCGATAGCACCATCAAACAAAAGACTTTGTTTGTCTGACTATCAATCTTCAGGAGGAGTATCAGCAAGGTCAGAGCGATTGACTGTTGGGCATCAGGCATCTTCAGCTTCAGGAACTCCAGCATGCTATCTAACATTACACTCTGGAGCAGTGTTACGATGGCATTGGTTTGTTCAGTGTAAACAGACAAAGGCAGCATAGAGAGTGTTCAACATGTTAACCATCTTAAAGGCTTAAGAAGCATTAAGGTTTTTATTGTCTGTTTGTGGACCGCTATGGAGACCGCTAACCCTAACACTATGAGCTAACACTCAGCTGGTGACTGACTGAAAAAAAACTACCTGATGATCATAATGTGTGAGTACAGCTGTTTGACATAACATTAACTTTAATGTACAGTCAATATAAGTTATCGCATGTATGAAGCCTTCTTGCTATAAACCATGATGTTCTTCCCCACATGAAGGGTGGAGCCGTGGTTGGAGCCAGTCCCATCAGTAAGCACAGTTTGTAAAACATGCCATCAGCACTGAACAATCAGCTAAACTGATGAATCAATCGATAACAAATATACAAGTCAGAAACAGTCATAGAAAACATTGACACTGCTCCAGGTCAGGACGTTAATGAACTGTTGAGGGGTCATGACCTCAGTGTTAACATGCTGATAAGGATCAGAGTCTGGTTGGAGTCTTCAACAGACACAAAGAGAACTGGGTTACCAACGTTCTCTTCAAGCAGCAACCACCAGTTCTAAAGAGATCCTCAGTGAAGGACAGAGGGGGTGAGGAGAGAAGAATAAAGGTCAAGAACATCATCATGTCCAAGATGAAGAAAAGGCTTGATTCCTACAGTTTTGATTGATTTAGGACTGATTTCTGTTTAAAATGACAATTGTGCTCATTGTGATCAGACAACAGAACATTAGAACGTCACTGGATGATCATTCACTCTGACAGGAGCTCTGCTCACCATTAAATCATGGTCAGAGGAGAAGGTGGCATTTTTGGTAAAAGTAGAGTGACAGACAACACTTCTACTCAAAATATTACTAACTGTCATGTAAGACATTTATTTATTCAATATTTATCTTCTATTTTATTCTAATATTCCACTGCTTCTGTCAACCTCAGACTTTAAACTCATTAAGAACCAGCACTATTGGTCCACATGAGGAAAGGTAAGTTCTCATAGGGGATTAGACAATTTCAAAAATCAACTTTTCAGGTTTTGGATCAAATGATCTTTTTCTGTGTTGCTGTGGGACAAATATGAGCATTATCTTCAGAAAGCTGAGACTGTGAATGTTGATTGACCATCCACCTCTCTGAACTCTTTAATGACTCACTTCATCCTCCCTCAGCTCCAGTGACTAACTGGCAACCAGGTCAGCAGAGACAGACTGTGGTCGCTGAGCTGGGATGAAAGTGAGGAATGAGTCACATGACCCTCACAGTCCTCATGACCTAACCGCCCTGAAGCTAACGCTGTATCGAGAGGAGCAGAGGAATGCCACTGTCACATGACAGAGACTGAAATCAGTCAGCTGACATCTCAGCTGGAACATCAAAGAGATCAATTATCCACACAAACACACCTGACAGACATCATCAATAAGTGATCTGTGCTGATCAAAAATACACTTCAACATGTGACTGTCACATGACAGAGAGATTCTGAGACACCGTAAATAAACTAGTAACCACTTTACAAAACAATAATTTACTTATTGATTAATCAACTGACGATTAGAGCTCTACATTAATAATAAATAATAAATAAATAATATATCATAAATATAAAATCAAAAAATCAACAAATAAATAATCAAATAAATAATCAAAAATCAACACAAGTTGTAGTGGCACAAAACATCTCTGCAGTAATTAACACAAATATACAATAATGAAACGACAATAGACTGGTTCATTATCATCTAACACACACTGTTTGACAATAATTAATGATCATATGGTATTATTCACATACTGAGCCTACAGACAGACAGATGAGTCATCAATAACCAACAATCATATGGTATTCAAAGAGACATTAGTAATCAATAATGTATAATCCAGTGAGCAGATGGCAGACTGGTTCAGATTGACTGGGTTAACTGGAAAAACACTACTCCTGCCTCCTGGTGACCAACACATCACATCCTCACCTGTAGATGACGTCACATGGTCAGACATAAACCAGCACAGGCTGAAGCCCCAAAGTGTAACGTTTATGGGGGACAACATTTTTCTGCCAACTTTCATTATGTTTTCAATATAATGGGTAGAAACAATACATATACGTCAATTAGATAGTTTTTTTTGTTAATTGTTGTGAAAATACCTTTCTTTAAAGAGTTGTGATGTCACACACAAGCTACTTTGCAGCATTAATAGTCGGTGGAACATCTCTACCATTACATGAACCAGATCCACATTAGTCTGTAAGAAACGAAGGTCCTCCTGGTCCTCCTTTAGAGATTCATTAGATTTCATTTAAAACGTCTGTATACTCCGGGAGACTTCGAGGAAGAGTGTCAGGTCGCAATCAGCATTCATTAGCAGAATGCTAGCAGTTTGTGGGCAAAATTGCCTTCCTTGTAAGAAAAACGAAAAGGACATTAGTATGTTTTGAGTTCACCTAATATATAATAAATACTATATTTGCACAAACTTAAGTAGAATTTGGCCTTTTTTTTTGTTTAGAAGCAGGTGAAAATAATTATTTTAGCCGTTTAGCTCCATTCACTCCCATTGATTGAGGCCTCCTTTTAGAGCGCCCTCTAGGTGAAGTGCAGCTGATTTCGGTGCAATGGAATTAATAGGTGGTGAAGGGCTGTATGTAGGACAGTGGATGCTTCCTCTGCTGTGTCAGAGTGACGTATGCAGAAGCCTCCAGTCATGGGGTAGACAGTTTCATGTGAAGAAAATTCAAACCAAACTCAGTTTAAAGAATTTAATATTTCTCTGATTATGGATCTAACAACATATCTGATAGCTATCAGACTCTCTGACGTCTTTTGATAAATTCAGCATATTATTTATTCTTCTACCTCAACTCTGATTCAAAACAACCTTTTTTAAACTTTTATATTGATCGATCACAGATCGCTTAAGTCATAAAATGTAAGACGTGGCTGCTTTAGTTAATACACAGTGAAGTGAAACGATGAATACATAACGTTAATTGTCCCAGTCACATTTAGAGACGTACCGTTAACACATTCATCAACGTTAAATTTCACGTTCTTTTAGCGGAGTTTGGTTTGACGGTTAGCCCAGTTGGCTTCAGTGTGTTGTTTCCACTGCTATAACGGGTTCGGTTCTGACACGACTCCGCTGTTAGAACTCAACGTTTAGCCGGTCAACTACAGAGCTAACGTGTTAGCAAGTCTGCTAATATAACATGCTCGTGAGCTAACTTACACGCTAATGCTAACAGACATGCTAATGACACTGTTTACCTGTTAGCAGCGAGTCTCTGAGCTCATCCGACATGACCTCGACCAGCACCTCCAGTAGGAGCCGTTTACTGGTGAGGAGCTCCAGGAGATCAAGGTTATCTTGAGGCTGCCAGACTTCGGAGATGAAACACGTCAAATAGCTGTTAGTGATCAGCTTCTCCTTCTTCTTCTTCTTGTGAATTTTATTGGCGGTTGGCAAACAACGAAATGGCGCATTACCGTCACCAACTGGAAAGGAGTGTGGATCAGAATGTGTACTATTTACTTACTCCCCCCACCAAAAAAAAATAACATAAAAATAAACTACATAAATCAGACTCTTTCAATCAAATTTGTTACTCCAAGATAGTGCAATATTATTTTGTAACATTCATATGAGTTCTTCTGAAGAATATCTATGAGATTTGTCCTTACTTGTATCTTTCTTAGTTCTTGAGTCATGTGCCTTCTTTGTGTCTGTATTTCTGACAGTGAATAATGACGTGCTCGATTGTTTCTTCCTGCCCACAGTAGTCACATTTACCCGTGTTGTTTTCCCATTTTGAATGATGTACTGTTCAATCCTATAAATCCAACCCTAAGTCTTGATATGATCTTCTCCTCTCTTCTGTTGCTTCCTGCGTTTCTCATTTCTCCCACTTTCCTTTGACTTCTATAAACCACCGCCCTCTCCACTCTTCCTCCCATTCCTTTTGCCATCTTTTCTTCAATCTTTGTTTAATAATGCTCTTTACTTCACTTTTGCTGCAAACAACTTCTAAGTCAACCTGTTTGCGTGTTGTGGCTTCCTTTGCGACTTTATCTGCTATTTTATTTCCTCTTAATCCTATATGTGCTGGTAGCCATAAAAATACTACTACTAACCCCATATTTGAATTCTGAATAACATTTGTTGTATTTCTATTAAAATATCTGGTCTGCTGTCTGAATGATTATATTTTAAACTTTGTAATGATGAGGTTGAGTCCGAGCATATGACTGTTCGTAATGGTTTTTTCCATATAATATGTTAGTCTTTCATTTGTCATTTACTCCATTATTTTGCAGATGTTAGATGTTAAAGCTATTCGTCTATAATTCCCTGCATTTGTACAGTCTTTTCCTGGTTTTGGTATTGGAACTACTACAGCTTTCTTCCATCTTTGTGGTAATTTCCAATCCTCCCACACTTTATTGTATAGTTCTAGTAAAATACTCTTTGATGACTCATTGAGATGATTTATCATTGAATAGCAAATGCCATCCTTCCCTGGTGCTGACATCTTGGGTTTTTTTAAGGGCACAGTTCAGTTCAGTTTTTGTAAATGGAATGTTTAGTAAGTCATTGATGTCTTAGCGATCAGCTTCAGCAGGGCTGTCCTATTTAATTTCAGCTGACCCAAACAGTCTCACAGCGCCGCCTACCGGCCAGAACCACACACCTGCAGCGTTTGTTAAAGGAAAACTCCACCTATTTTTACACGGTGAGTGGTTCCCCTGACCTGACAAATCATTATTTATTATATAGAAAATGCATTCACCGAGTGCTTAAGAAAAAAGACAGAGAAAGAAAAAGAACATAAAAGTAGGGATAGAACATGAATGTAGATAGATAGTAGATAATAGAAAAAATAGCATTCACATTAACTATGATATTCTACAAGTATAGAAGATTCTCAGCCTGTCTGAAGAGATGACTTCTACTAAGAGTAACTACCACAACACAAAGTGGAAACCTGTGGTTGACCAATGGGGAGGCGACACACACAACTCTGCAAGCTGGAGCTGAACTTCCGACTCTGATTGGTGGATGACCTGCTGATCCACAGCCGTACCAGTTGTGTCTCGTAACAATAGAATTAGAGCGAAAGTTTTAAAAAAGTGATCCTTTTTTGGCTGGGGACCCCCTGGAGCCCCCTAAAGGACCCCTGGGGGGGGTCCACCAATCCCACTTTGAAAACCAAATGTTTTCTACAGAGGCGCTTCGACAACTATATTATAAATCTAAGATGGATAAATACCTTCAAGCCATCAAAAGTATGCAAACTAGAAACACTAATACTGATCAATAAACTGACACACCTTCTGCTGCTGAGTGTTTTTGATACTTTATTTTTCTGATATTTACCACATCAAATATCTTTTATAAATCCAGAAACACTTAAAACAAGTGACTGTTAACTGGTTTCCAGTAGTAAACCAGTAGCTGATTCCATGAAGCGATTATTCCTGAAACCAAACTGTAATTTTTTTTTTTAAATAAATATATATATATATATAAAAATAATATAGCAGCTGTTCTGAGACCAGCTGAACTGAGGACTGACTACTCTGCAGGCTGTAGATGACGATAAAATATATTGATAACAGATATTGATAATAAATTAATGGAGCTATTATTGTAGATAAATCATCAAAGCCTTAGCTTGGGTTCTAGAGGCAAATAAAATTTTATTTTGGTTTCAAACATAAAATATTTAAATAAAATTACAAAATCAAATCAAATAAAAATAACTCAGACGATTAAATCACAATAATTATATCAAGGCAATTTCCAACAGAGCTTTATTCTACAGAGACACAACAGTTCACCCATGAACAAGAACATGGAGACAGAGGAGAGGAAAAAAAACTGCCTTAAACAGGCAGAAACCTCCAGCTGATCCAGAGAGAGAGAGGGAGAGATGTACAGCAACAACATCAATAACAGCTGTATTCATAGATTCTAAATAGTATCTTAAGTAATACTCAATAACTATATAATAACTCAAATAATGAATGGATGGTAGATTCAAATAGTAGAAATGATGATTATATGCTGAAGAAATGCAGTAAAGATACTGAAGAAGTGCAGTAGAGACATGACTGGATGGACCACCCTAAGCTCATGTGTAAGCATCCTGGTACATGTAGGCATGGCTGCGCAGCAGAACTGGATATCTGATGACTTCAGCTATGTCATCAGATATCCACATCAAACATGGTGAAAAGTCCCTTTAACACCCATCAGAAGTCTTTAATGTGACAGAAAAGAGTGAGAAGTCTAGATTCAGGAACTTTGATCAGATTGAGTAGTAAAGGAACATTTTAGAGCCGACTAACGCTAATCTCACATCGAACACAAAGAGCTCCAGAAAACTAACAGAGCATTTTACTGTGAAAATAAGGACCTGGAACTTCACCTGAACACAAGTCCCTCTGTTCTACTACTGTAGTACTTAAGCTACTGCAGTATACACATGTATTCTTTCAAGATTTAAACTGAACATAAACACAGAACAAAACGTTGGAACACGAGTAGACAAAATATAAGTCACAGTAACAACCGCCAATCAGTAGCACTGTTAGCTTAATTAGCTCACTTCATTAATTTTACCACACTCCAAAAAATAACAATTAACATGACTTAGAACAAAAAACAAGTGTTTAGCAGCCTCTTAAAAAAAAACGTATTAAAGTCCAGAGGGATGGAGGCTGGGGAAAAAAACAGACTTAAAGTCATCACGTCTACTCATCTGTTTTTAACAGACACTCATTCAGCATAGAAAAAGAAATCAGACACCTTCTCCTGTAATTATGAAATATAGACAATGGTATCGCTCTGTCCATCTGTCTGGAAACACCTTTTCATAACTCAAAACACATCCAATATTTTCTTTCATAAAAGTGAGAGGTGTGTTTTGCTATGAAGAAATTTTTTTTTTATTACAATTTCTATTTTTTACATTTCCATAGAAACAACTTCTACCTATTCTTAAGATAAGCTTAATTTCTGAAGCACAACTTGTTCCAGTTTTCATTAGCATGACTTATTGTTCTTTTTCTAACTGACTACGCCATCTTGTTTATTTATTGTTGTTGTTTATGCAGCTTGTGTGCGCAGCAGTGGCTGGATAGTACAGTGTGAGGTTTCATGTCCATCAAGATGTATATTCATGTATATCAAAATATAATGTATAGATTACTAAAGGTCAACATGTCAGTAAGATGAACAACTAGTTTAGTGACATTTCTTCTTCTTTCAGAGGCGACAGGTTCAAATCAATGTTTATACCTCAGCAGTAATAATGATAAACAGGAAATACTCAGGATCCCTCACCACCGGTGCGTTTCGTTGAAGAAAGACAGAAAGAAGTTCCTCTGAAAACTGAAATTCTTCTTAATTGCATATCAGTTCAATTTTCCCAAAAAAAAGGCAGGTGAACAGTTTTTGAGTTCTGCTCCAAAAACAAAACATGACAGACGGAAACAGCAGTGAAGCTGTGTTCTGACAAGTGTGATGAGGGGTCCCGATTCAGTTCCCTTTACAGATGAATCAGCTGATTTCTTCATGCTGCAGGTCTGGGACTTAAACAGAAATCCTTTTATTTTAGGCTTTAGAGAGGGCGGTCAGTGAACATTCAGAGCGTTATGGATGGGAAGCAGGTGGGTGTGATAACATCTGCAGACACATCTGTGATGCGTTTAGTGACCTTTTCTCTGACCCGTCACAACAGGACCGTGTTCTTCTGATTTACACGGCTCATAAAACTACATCTATCAAGCATCCCGCACTGGTTTAACTGGTCCTGAGGGTGACTTCCAGCCAGTCAGACTGGGCTTTCACCTGAACAAATGACTTGAGATGCGTAATGTTGACTAATATTAATACCATCCACATTAATAACGCTGTTGGCTGGTTGGTCCTGTGGTTAAATGATAACGAGGAACCTTTTGTCATTATTACCAGATAAAGTTTCTCTCTTTATCTGTGCTGAATGAATGCTTTTTAAAAAAATCTAAATGTTTTTATAATGTTTTTAAAATATGAGAAATACCCCTTTACTGTGTTAGCTGCTGTTTGATTGACAGCTGGGCTAGAGTACAAGCCTGAGTACTGAGGAGGTCAAAGGTCACAGCAACACAACAGCTGATAATGACCTGAACCATCTTCAGTCGCTGTCACTCTCTGAGGCCACAAACCAGTCATCTTCTCCGGTGTTCTCCACGAACCACTGACCTGAAGACAGTACACACATCAGTACACTACTGTACTGTAATACTGTAATACTGTACAGCCGGAATCAAAAAATGGTTATAGGCTTATATTTAATCAATCATTTAACCAAACTACGGCTGATGGCTAATTTAACGCCGCATAATCTGGGAGCAAAGATGTATTTAGTCTCATGTGTGTTTTAACATGAATTCAACCAATCACAGTTCATCTCCCATTTCCTTTAACAGCCAGGAGCAGCTGGTGCTCCTCTCTGTGTGTAACAGGTCTAGTGATGCAGCCGATAACAGTCTGCAGAACCATCAGAAAAATGATCATTCTGATTAACAGCTGATGGGATGCAGGAAAATGAGGAAATGAGGAAAATATTGATGACATCACCTGCGGCGATCCAGCAGCAGAAACCATAAGTGTGTCTCCGCCCTCTGTGACATTTACCCACGATGCACAGCAGCTTAACTACATTAATGATTTAAATAGCAGTAAAAATACTGCAGCATTGACTTCAGAGCAGGTTTTTGTTGGTCAATGGTTCAATCACTTTCTGCTGCTCCAACAATGCTGCTGACCACACCCCATTTAACACCCAAACACATCCCATTTTAAACACCTAACCACACCTCATTTTAAACACCTGATCACGCCTCATTTTGACACCTGACCACACCCCATTTAACACCAAACCACGCCTCATTTTAAACACCTGACCACACCTCATTTTAAACACCTGATCACGCCTCATTTTGACACCTGACCACACCCCATTTAACACCTAACCACGCCCCTTTTAACACCTGACCACACCTCATTTAACTGACCACACTGACAGACAACTACATCTGGTACTTACACTACGCCTGGTATTTAAACTACATCTGGTACTTAAACTACATCTGATACTTAAACTGCATCTGGCACTATATCGCAGATGGTAGAGGTCTTAAGTTTGCCATATTTTGCAGCATCACTTTCGGAGACTGTGGTTCTCACCGTTCAGGGTTCCGCATTCTTCCTCTTCAAAGTGCTCCATGTCATAACTCACAAAAATGTTCTGTGAAAACAAATAAATTTAATCTGTAATTTTTTCGTCAGCTCACGATAATTCTGTAAATTCTGGAAACCATTTCAAGAAATCTATTTAAATTAAGAACTTCATCTTGCACATCTTAAAATATAATTATTTTAAAGAAGTTTCTTAGAACTCTTTCCTGCTGTTAACAGAATTATCTCCAGTACCTTGTTCCTGAGGAGTCTTTCCCAGTATCCCTTCTGTTGTTTGACCAGTTTGAGGACTGGTTCGTTGGACTTCATTTCCCAGCAGCAGCTGTCAGCAGCGATGTTGTGATGAAGCTGCAGGTCAGTTCTGTAGGTCCGTCCGTTTAGTCTGCCACTGAACACAATTAGCAAAGAGACATCAGTGAGACGCCACTGTTCCATCTACACTGAAACATTGTTCTCATTGGAACTCTGCTGTGAAGAACCACAGTCAGCCTTCAGAGAACCATTAGACAAACCTCAGCCCGTCCTCAGGAGTCCAATATTCTCTCAACCACCACCTCAGTCTAGTTTATCATAGTCCACACACCTTCTCCTCACTCATCAATGAGCATCTGGTGGCCGGTCCTTGAAATATGGGGCTTGGACAGACAAAGTCTGAACAAACTACATGAAGCCGCTGTGGCAGGTGAAGGACAGTACCTGGGCATGCAGACTGGTTTTAGTGGAGATAGATTTTAAATATCAAACATGTTTGATATTATTGGGGCAGTCCTGATGAGCCTGTGAGCCAATTAGGAGGTTTAAGACAGGATCTGAAAATGGCTAAAATTACCAGATGATCTGGACCGAACATCGGTACTGACCAAGGTCCCAAAACAGATTCCTTCTCCGACTGTCAGGAATCAAGATTAAATTAAACTCCTGTAGTCTAAGGCCGGCTTCAGTCTGCGTTCAGTAGGAAATAAGGGTAACGGCACCAATAACCAACCAGTTGTAGTATAATAATCATGTGACACGACTGATTTTAAAACTTTTTATTTCAGACATTTATACCAGAACAGAACTGTTTGAACCTCAGAACGCTGTAAAGAATTCAGTCGTCTCAACTTAAAGTCTGACTGTGACAACGCTGATGATGTCACAGATTCATTGACTGACCTTTAGCTGTGATTACAGATGAAGTCTCCTCCCTCATAATAACTCTAGTTGTGTCTGACGTGTATAGGCTAACCATGCTAAACATGTAGCCACTGCCACCGGTGTACAGAGCTCTGGATAAAAGGTTCAACTGACTGTTGGATGTGATCTGAAGGAAGTGAGTGATGATTGGTGGTCTGCTCCTGACGGACCTGTAAACCACCCTGTCAGGGTAGAAGTCACAGCGCTGAGCCTCTGGGTTGGTCATCTTCACCGTCACAATCAAAGAGTCAGATGTCTGGTACCAACAGACCTGAGGGTGGAAACTAGAGCACAACCAGATCCAACAGATTAAAAGGGATCCAGTTTCAGATGGATAGTCTGAATCATCTGCAGCAGATTTATGAGATTTCTAACCATCTTGTACCTTTTATGATCATCTGTCTCAGAGCTGGAGCTGATGACCTGCTGGTTGCCCCCATCTTCACCTGAACACAAACCTGATTTAGTGTGTTACCAGTGGAGACGGATCATTATTGATCCAGTTTCAGATAACTCTCAGCTCAATCTCCTGACAGTCTAAACATCATAAATAAACTGACCAACAGTAGAAACACTTTTTTTTTGTCATGCCATCCTGTTCATATTAAATATCAAAGGCAAATTATGGTTCACATCTTTATTCACCCTTTAGCCAAACAGAAAAATCATTTTTGTGCAGATTAGTGGTTTTTGTCTTAGTGTTTATAAGTCAGAAAGTGTGGATGGTGAGACAGAGAACAACAACAGTCACTACCATGCGTGTCTACCTCCAGCATTTATCACTACTTTACACCTCCTGAATGGATAAGATGTTATTCTTCCTGCAGAGCTGTGACAAGTTGTTCATGTTTTGCTGGAGCAGGATCTCTCTCTCTCACCTGGTGATCCAGAACATCCCACAGATGCTCTATTGGGTTGAGATCTGGTGAATATGCTGGCCAAGGAAGGACAGCGACATTGTTCTGGTCCAGGTAGGCTACTCCTGACAGACATGAGCCAAATGTGGTCTGGCATTGTCATGCATGAAGGTGATGCCTGATTGCTGTATCCTGGGAATGACGTGTGGACCTAGGACCGTATTTCGGTAATGAATGGTTGTCCGTGTAGCATGGATCTGGACAAGTTCTGACCATCATCCATTAGCACTGGCTCCCCACATCATGACACCACCACCAAACGGTCCATTTTCCTGGATGTATGCAACAGGATAGCGGTTTCCACAGCGACAATACAAAGGCCAACGACCACCAGCTGTGTACAAGTTAAATCCAGACTTGTCACTAAACGTGATCTCCGTCTACTTTGTAATCAGCCATAACATCTGGAACATTTGTGCTGCGTGTCTGCAGAGTTCAGACCATAGCATCCCAACTGCCCGTTTACGCAAGTTTTTTTGGGAATCATGACATCGTCGGTTGTTTCAGTAGGACATTAATTAGACTCGGTAAATTATCACCTCGACCAGGTCTTTTCAATCATGCAGAAAAAAATCTCACCAACATCATTGTTTACTCTGAAATGCACCAATGACTGTTATTTCTATGTTATGACTAAATGATGGTTATTCATGATTTAACATGTTTGGTTGTGGGTACTTAAAAAAGTCTATTCAGTGAATCACGTTTGTTTGTTTCAGTAGATTAGAGCTAGTGAATAGAAATTACAGGGTTTTTAAAATCATGCGTTTCCACTGTTGGTCAGTATATATTCATGTCTTGTATTTAGTAATGATCAATGGGACAGACTGATGCCTCCCTGTGTCTCGGTCCTGGTCTTTTACCATTGTCACAGGTGTTGAGAGCAGTAGTCTGACTGGGACAAAGTTCTCCTTCAGATCTGTTCCTGTGAATCAGTCATAAAGTTCCTGTTCAGTTCGTGGTTTAGAAGATCTACCTGAAGCTGAACACATTCATTAATCGCTTCAGATAGCTTTAACATTTCTTAAAGTGTGTGATGACTGATTTTTGTGATACTTGTTTGGAGTCTAGATGAAACTCTGGACAAATGAGTTTCAAGAATCAGCTGCTGGATATCAAAATGCTCAAGAGAGAGCTCAGCGCTTCAACTGGAGCTGCTGCTAATGAAGAGTAAAGATACCTACTTCATCATCTGATCAGCAGTGTGGCTGTTTGTCTGCACAGTAGCTGACTGGTTGCCAAACAGTGACATGTGATCACACAGTGGGACACGGTGGGGTTCAGCTGACAGTGTTAATGGTGATGCTGTGACCATGGATTGGTTCACTGAACTAATTGGATCACATGGTTCGAGGCGAAGAGGGACAGTGAGATTACTGAAGGCTTCACCAAGAACATCCAGAGACACTGGATCGTTTGAACTACAAAAAGACAAGATGGAAGAAAGATGAGACTATGATCTACTGTTAGTGAAGGTGGATCGTCTGCTGGGACAGTTGAGTGTCTTACCCAGGGAGGCGAGTTGTGTCCTGGCAGAGTGCTCTCAACAGGTCCAGGTGATCAGGGTTGTTGATTCCCATGCCAGTGTTCAGGATTTCTGACTGAACATTGTACTTATTGATCACAGTTTTCATACCTGGCACCTGGCTCAAACAGACCTTGGAAAAAAACAACAGGTTAACTGGCTCAAATCGCACCAAACCAGCCAAAAAATCATACCAATATTCTGGAGAAAGGGTAAATCATATGAACTGGACCCTTGATGGAATGTTAGTTCAGATCTTTCATTTGCCCACCAAGAATACACTGACTAACAACCTACCATGGGATCAACAAAAACTGTGTTTCCCAGGCTGAAAACCGCTCTGGCTCGGTGTTGTAGACCTCGGATTTTCTGGCTGATTGCTCTGGTGACCTGTGAGCCACAAAAGTCCAATCACATGACTGCTTCTTTACACAGAACTCACGAGTAGGCCTGTCATTAGAACTATGTCATCCACTCATTGTATTTGCCCACACCCATGAAAATCATAAAATGTATAAAATTAACAATAGTCAACTTTATTAGAACTGGATAACTGTTGCACTCAATGTCACAGCCATCAAGAAATAAATCTGAAATTGGTCAAACCAATCACGAACTTGAGAATTTGTGTCCAAGGTCCCAGATGCCCCGTTACTGGAAAAACTCAACTTGTAATGATGTGAACAGAATATAACCTCCATCAACGCAGAATGAAAACCACCTCAGCTCACATGTGGCAAAAAATGTAAAAACATCCTAAAGAAAAACAATTATGAGATACACCTTAAAAGCCCTGACAAAGTATGAATGATGGCTAGACCACACCTTTATCAAACCTCACCCTAACCCACCTGGACAAAGATAACGCCCTATGATATGAAAATCCTGGTGGCAGAGATTTTGAGCTATTATCTTTCCTCTAATTCACTGATTCCAGATCAGAAGCTGACTGGTGGAGACAGAGCAGCCATCTGCCACTACTAGTGCTGGGATCAGCCAGTATCAGTGCCAATTGATCAGGTAAAACATTAATGGGTCTGCCTCTTTTGGCAATATAACTAACCCAAGAGCTCATGTAACCTCCTCTCTACATCCTCAGAGCTCTGCTGTAGAGTTGCTCTGAACAAAAAGGCAGTTTTTCGTTGCCACTGTCGCCAAGTGTTTGCTTATGGTGGATTGTTGGGTCTCTCCATAATGAAGAGTCGGTCTAGACCTGCTCTTTTTGTAAAGTGCCTTGATATAACTTTTGTTGTGATTTGGCGCTATATAAATAAATTGAATTGAATTGAATTGAACAAACCTCAGCTACACTAACTCTACTGTACCAAAACAGTGGTGAAGTGTTAGTGGAAACCTTGGGGTGCCAGTTGGTCTCAGCGTCAACCGGCTTGACACGGCAGACGACGATCTCCACAGCTTGAGGGGGCAGAGAGTGAAACTGGTCTGGCAGCTGGAGGAGTTGGTGGGATCGGACCGCTTCTTCCTTACCCACATCAATGAAATGAACAATGACGCTGAAGAAGAGCTGGTCAACTCTGTCTGGGACAGACAGGACCTTCACCCTGCAGCAGGGAGGGACATCGATTATCTGAGATGATCCAATGCGGACAGGTTAGAATTAAACCAACCGGAACCAACCAGTGGGCTGCAAAAAACCAGCAGAGAGTTTAGAACAAACTGATGTGTTTCAGCCTGTCACTGTATTCATGTCAGACCTGAGGAAGACATCGTCCTCCTGCACGGCGTACAGGCCTCCCTCTACCGTGTCGCTGGCTCCAGGTCTCTTATCAGCATAGTAACAATTCATCTGAGATGCCATGTTGTGGAAGCCTCCGTCGTCCTCACTGACAATACGACCGTAGAACACTGATGCCGTCTTAATGTAGAGAGGCACAACCTGGAGCATCAGACAAAACACAGGATGGACTACTGCAGCAGAGCAACAAACTAATCAATCAATACGTTTGTGACTGACTGATTAACATGAAAGAAGGAACCATTGATCTGTGTTTACATTAAGCTAAAATCAATACAAGCTGAGCTCTGAGCTCATAGCTCTCATTTATTCTGAATTTCTCTTAACAATCTATAGGTGTCTATAAATAATCAATTGTATTTGGTCAACTAATATTTATGAATAAGTATGATTTATTGTGGATCTGGATCTTCATCACTATGGCTTGACAAAAGAGTAGCCCAAAATGCTCTAAAAACTATATATATATAAATAATTTTATTATTTGGTCAAGTTTCAATGCATAATTCACACGAAGAGAGAGAGAAAGGGAGATTTGTTTTGATTCCCACACCTGACCGCCAGTTCCCAGCAGGTTCCCGTCGCTTATGCATGTGCGCAGAAGTACAAGCTCTACCACAAATATAATGGAGGAAGATAGCCCACAACCAGTAAGTATGACTGAATGTTTCTATGAGTTCATAATGCAAAAATAACGACATATTCAACTCGCATTGCCCACTTCACCAATTAGTAGAATGTAGAAACCTGGGAAAGCCCCTGTCCCGCATGACATCAGCAAATTTGAAAATGGCCCATTGTTTACTTTATTCGACCCTCAGGGGATTAAAATTAGAATTGTTGTCTGTATTCAGCAGTGCTAAAAATATGACAGCTCTATCAGGCTGTAGAATAGCATTCGTCCTACTGAATAAAAATATCGTGGTTACTTTCAAAATTCTTCACACGCCTTGAGAAGGAAAATACTGAGTGGGAGTATACCTTTAAACTGGCTGGAATTAAACCTCTTCTTAAAAAGCCTACTCTTGATCCAGAGGTCCTAGCTAACTATAGACCTATATTTAATCTTCCCTTCCTCCCGAAAATTCTAGAGAAAGCAGTTTCTAGTCAGTTAGGTGATTTTCTACATAATAGTTCATTTGAGGATTTCCAGTCAGGCTTCAGAGAGCATCATAGCACAGAGACAGCATTGGTCAAAGTTACTAATGACCTTCTATTGGCATCAGATGAGGGATTTGTCTCTGTGCTCGTCTTCTTATGGCCCATTAATGCTCCCCCTATGAACATAAATAGATCCGTCCATCCGTAAACGGTCTGTTCATCAACGCATACATACTTCTGTACGTCCTTTAAGGCTGTTTTCTGGCTCAGCCTATTTCCTGGTTGTTTTGATGACAGTGGCACTGGCTGAGTGATTTCTAGTTCAGTCACTGGTTATGATCAGATTTTTCCTGTATTAAGGCATGTAAAGTGAAGCAGTGAAAAAAAGTAGAGACACGTAAACGTCCTCACCTCGATTATGCCCGAGGCAGGAAGGACGGACTGGTCCAGGTGGGACATGACTTTGTGACGGTCTGGACATGCACTTCTGTCTCTGCAAAAAGAAAACACAATCACATGAGCTAGCTCATTTTCTCCGTCTTCAAAAAAAAAAACTGTAATGATGTTGAAAACTATCTGGGCCAGACCTGATTTCAACCATAATACATAAAATATATCATTCCAAAGATCTACAAACACAGAGGAGCTGGTGAAACATATGACTCCTTCAATTCCTTAACATTTAGGATCACCAAAGTCTCTGAACCCAGAACATCCTGAATGTGACATCTTTGAGAAGCTGCAGCTACTTATTGATGTTTGTCATTTCTGAGTGGAGACTGAAAGGATTAATCTGATGTTTTTGTTCCTCTGGACTTATCCGGTCTTTCTGGTGTCGACTGTGACCTCATACAGCTGTTGGCTAACAGATATCAACATAATTATCAGAATCACAGCAGTTCATCAAAGACCTGCACACTCCAAAGCTCTTCAAGTAGCTGCAGAGAGGCCTGTTGGTCCTATGGTCCTCGCGGGCCATGTGGATGCCCTGGGAGAAGGTCAGCAGCTCAGGGGGCAGCGAGGCATTGGTTCTCACCAGGTAACGCAGGAGTCCAATGACATGACAGGCGTTCCTGTCAGAAATGAGCAGCACCGACCTGGTGAGGTGAGGGCAGCTGTCCGTTTGATCCTGGGAGGAAATACAGAGGTATTCTCTGAAGTGGAAACTTAACTATATGATGGATGGATGACACACATCAATATTAACATCAGCATGTCTACTGTTTGAAACATCTTCAACTCTGCAGCTGACACAGTCAACCCATTGGAATATTCTCTCTATGCACGCACACAGCTGCAGCCCACCAGTTCCTCATGCCCCATTAAAGCACCGATTTTAGGCGCAGACAGTCCTCCCGCGGCGTCTGTGGGTTCGATTCCCACTCATGGCCCTTTGCCGTATGTCTACCCTTTACTCTCTCTCCCCATTTCCTGTCATATCTTCAGCTGTCCTGTCCTATTGGGTGAAAGGTCCTCCCCAAAAAATAACTTAAAATTTTTTTTTTAAATGGATTTTTAAAAGCTACCCACCTCAGAGACTCCCTGCCCCTTCCCCACCGCGAGGACAGCTCAGTCAATCCTGGAGAGGGACATTAACAGGCTCCGCAACAGACACAACCCCTGAAAAGCAGATGGACTGGACTGTCTGTCCATCCATCCTGAAGCACTGTTGTGATCAGCTGTCTCCATCTTTAACACATTACTGGAGACATGCCATGTCCCAGCAGGATTCAAGACCTCAACCATCAACCATGTCCCAAAAAAACCAAGGACCACAGGACTTAATGACTAGAGACACAACTCCCTGACCTTTGTGGTAATTAAATTATTTGAGTGCCTTCTGCTGTCCCACCTAAAATCCATCACTGACCCACTCCTGGACCCGCTGCAGTTCTCCCACAGAGCCAACAGGTCTGGAGATGATGCAGTAAACATGGCTCTCCACTTCATTCTCCAACACCTGGACTCCCCTGGAACCTACGCCAGGATCCTGTTTGCCTTCAACACCATTATCCCAGCTCTGCTGCAGGACAAGCTCCAGTTGAACATGCCTGACTCCACCTACAAATGGACCACAGACTTCCTGTCTGACAGGAAACAACAGCATGTGAAGCTGGGTAAAC
This sequence comes from Chaunax sp. Z400, assembly GCA_037577475.1. Taxonomy (NCBI): domain Eukaryota; kingdom Metazoa; phylum Chordata; class Actinopteri; order Lophiiformes; family Chaunacidae; genus Chaunax; species Chaunax sp. Z400. The sequence goes on from CM075186.1 coordinate 93,123, forward strand.
AGATCTCTGATTCTCGGGCCATCAGCACCGGTTCCCCTCAAGGCAGCGCTCTTTTCCCTCTACTCTTCTCTCTACACCTACAGCTGCACCTCCATTCACCAGTCTGTCAGATTCCTGAAGTCTGCAATTGACAACACCCTCATTGGGCTCATCTCTAATGGGGATGAGTCCGCCTACAGGGGAAAGATTGTCCATCTGGTGTCCTGGTGCAGTCAGAACAACTTGATGCTCAATGCCATGAAGACTGTTGACTCCTGGAAGAATCCAGGTCCTACCTCCTCGATCACCCACCCTTCTGCTTCCTTAGAACATCATATCCCAGGACCTCAAATGGGAGCTGAACATCAGCTCACTAAACAAAAAAGCACAACAGAGCCTGTTCTTCCTTTGACAGCTCAAGACGTTCAACCTGCGAAGGTCATGATGGTGCACTCCTACACCTCCATCATTGCGTCTGTTCTCGCCTCCTTCATCACCATCTGGTACGCTGCTGCCACTCCCAAGGACAAAGGCAGACTGCAATGTATCATCCGATCAGCTGAGAAGGTGATTGGCTGCAATCTGCCAACCCTTCACAACCAGTATGTCTCAAAGACCCTGAAGCAGATGGGAAAAAATTGCAGCCGAACCCTCCCACCCTAGACATAAACTTTTGAACTTTTTGAGAGTCTCCCATCTGGCAGGAGGCTGCGGTCCATCATCATGCCACAAAAACACCTTCTTCTCGTCTGCCGCTGGCCTCATTAACAAGACGTAGACGCCCGCTCCCCTGCCCAACTGGATTCGGATGCCCCCCATCCTAATAATCTTGTACGTATAATGAAGATATTTCTATTTTATATTCATGCCTAGATTTATGTTGATTTATGGTCAAATTCCTTGTAGGTGTAAACGTACTCGGCGATGAAAACATTCTGAATGTGAATGGTTGGCAACCTGTAAGACTGACAGGAAATCTGTAGCCAACTCAGTGTGTATATTAAAGGTCAAGTATTATACTCTTATCAACAATTTTATTTATGGCCCTGAAGTCCCCAAACTACGTATTTTTCTTACCTAAAACACCACTCTGTTTCAGGCCTCTGGCCATAGACTGTCTGTGTGTGTTTGTGGCTTTAAATGCAAATGAGATTAGGCTAGCCACGCCCCTTTCTGGAAGTGGGTGTGGCTTGGGCTTGCTGTTGCTTTGCTCCAGTGTTTACAGCAGGGGAATACCCAAATATGGCTGGAATGAGAAGTGCTGTAGTCAAAGAGGGAGGCGACCCGTGGGGATCCTGTGGGCAGAGCAAACTCTGAGGAGGTGTGAGGTCTACTATGATGTCATAGTTGGCCTCAAGCTAACTGGTGCTTCATAGGAAAGATTTTGTGGAGCAAGCAAAAGAGAAATGGGATGTTTCTTTCTCATGTCTGGGGCATATGTAGGCCAGGGACACGAATTTTTGTTGGAAAAACATGAAAAAGTGTATTGTGCATAATATGGGACCTTTAAACACAAATGTCAGATTATATAACTGCCACTGTATTGATTATTTATAGATAAACACTTGATAAAACTCATCCCGTCAAATCATTCTTACTTGTTCAGAGAGGTTTCTAAAGTTCTCCACCATGCAGAAAAGTCGGCTGCCAAATGCTTTAGGAGAAGAAGGGAAGCCATAGTGGACGACACTGGATGCATCTCTGATCCCCAAACTCCTCAGACTCTCACTGGTGGTCACTGGAGGTCAGAGGTCAAACATAAAGACAGCTGGTTGGTGGTCACTGGAGGTGACTCATTTAAGACTACCCAGTAAATAGACCAGTTTACCAAGTATAACATGAGTGCCGGCACCGATGCCTTTCCTCCACTGCTGGATGATGAAGTCAGACTGGTGCATTAAGCCTTCGTGGATCATGAGGCAGAACGCTGATTTGTTTCTCACAGCCTGAAGATGAGAAGAGAAGTCAGATGACAGACGACATCAGTACAGTGGAATCTAAGATCTAATGTAATATAATCTAACCTGTAATCTCTAACCTGATCCAATCTTATCTGCTCTCATCTATTATGTAGATTAAGTGGATGGCTCTTTAACAGTATAATTATTATTAATAACAGACAGTTTACTGAGCTTTAACGGTGTAATTATTATTATTGGTGGTATATATTGTGAGTACATACATTTTAAGTTCGTGTTTGGTTTCACCTTGAAAACATCTTCGACCTCCTGGGTAGAGTTGGTTACGATCAGCGTCTTGTGGCCGACATTGGGGTTGAAGTCCAGAGCCGCCAACAGCACTGAGATCTTACTGGTCTCCATAGTCATGAGGATGATCTGTGGGACAATGACAGCTGATGCTCATATGTTCATACTTCATCATGTGATTATTAGATTATTCTACCAGTGTTAATTCAAGGCAGCGTCTCCTATCGGAGCATTCTGGGTAGAAAACGTGAACTCTTTAAAAGGTGTTGGAGGCGTCACTTCTTCAGGAAAACCAACTGTATACGAGACGCAGTGAGACGACAGACCCGGAGACATGCCCTCACCCTACAGGCTGTTAGCTAGTTGTTCTGTGTGGTCCATTCTTTGTCACATAGTCAGGGTACGGAGGGTTACTTTAAAAATGTATCCTCATACAATTACAAATTACCTCTTTAAAATGTATTCACTAATCTAACCCAATTACCACAATATCAAAGTCATGAGATTTGATTATTTTCCATTACTTTTGGATTACCTCAATACCAAATGCAAATTCATACATGAGCAAAGGAACATCAATAACAAGTCTTTTGCTTAAACGTATTCTGTAAGACAACAGAACAACACTAGAACAGAAAATGGAAAAGATTTTTATCTTTGCTCAGTATTTGTAAGAAACGCTGCTTTAGGCAGTCGGCTAGAAGAAGCTTCTTCACACGGCAAACAGAAAAGCCTCTGTTTTAGTGTAATACATAGATTAAGAGCACCATCACTATAACATATCTGGTGTCCAACTACTGAATTTATAAAAGAACAAACAAATGAGAGGAAATGGGAACCAGTAAACTAATTCAGGCAGCTAGTGTCTAGTGTTTAGTATCTCTACAAATATTCAGTAACTTGTCTCTATAAATCGCATTTACATGGTGATGGCCTGTTCTACTCTACTTCTTACTTTGTAAAGCACTTTGGTCAACTGGTTGTTTTTGAATGTGCTATATAAATGCTGTTCTGAGTCTGCTCTTTAAACTGATGGTCTGTATGAAGTCAAAAACTTTAACACAGCTTTTTTCTGACCTTATTTCTGGGCTGCTTGGCACACAGATCTTTGATTTTTCCTTTTCAGAAGAAATATTTTGTGGGATAAAAATCATGTCACGAACCAGTGAATCATTTAAGGTATTATTATGGTAAATTAAACTATCATATGTTCAATCTTTATCCAGTAAAATTAGGTATTTAGCCGGGGGGTTGAGCACTTTTCCTGGTAAGTGTATTCATGTCACATTGTCATTCGGGGCTGAGCACCCCTAAAGGTCTGATCCTACAACCGCCCCTGTCTGCTCCAACACAGAAGGCAGCAGTGTGGATTTATTATCATGGATTTTATTTTTCTATGCTTCCAATTGTCACCGTAACACTCTTCGTTTTTATTTGAATCACTAGCCTCTTTCAGACAGGCATTGTGTAACAGCGCCGAAACGAATTCCCTTCTCTGTGATCCCTTTAGTTTGTTCAAACTGGACCAGACCAAGGCGTCATAACATCACGTCGGTGTGTGTTCATAATGTATGCTGGCATTCTGTAACGTTAAGTGACGTACGACACAACTGTGAACATAAAAGCTGACATACTTCACTGTCTCCACAGTTTAGTGTCATTTTCTGTGTTTGTTCTTCAAATAACAGACTTCCTGTTGCTACCACATCGTTAAATCCCCCGGGGTAGGTCGCACACCTGAACATATTACTACAACGTCACACCTGTTCACCAACGCCGGGTCACTTCATTCAGACAGATTCTGTTTGGGGGCTGTTACTACTTCCTGAGGAGGAACAGAGGTGGAACAAACTGACACCCATTACACCTTCACTGGTTCAGACAGACACAACAGATCCGGAATGAAAACACTGTTTGAACGGGTCTAACGTTTCTCCCTGATTGAATGAAGCCTGTTTGACCCTGTTATGCCGCATTATGTAATAACACCGCAATATGTAATAATGTAATACATTTTGGCTTCATTATGTAATAACGCCACACTTTGTAATAATCTGATGCATTTTGTAATAAAAATCCCAAATGCAATATATAATAAATTTTGCCACATTTTGTCATAACTTAATACATATTGTGTTTCTTATTATAAAATGCGGGCGTTGCACATTTTTTATGATGAAAATGTAATAATATCGTGCAATAGGTAATAATCAACCTAAATTGATTTCTTCGTCTGTAACCGTTATATTTTTGACAATTAAGATAAATTAAAATTCCCTAATTAGCATTATATTTGAGTTTTTAGTGTGGCTCATGTTACAGCGGCCCTTATGTAATTGAGAAAAAGTAAATGACCAGGACTTTATTGTTGCCAGTCTGGAGCGTAGATGGCGAAGTAGATTATGTCACAGAGCTGCCAAGTCTCACGCTTTGTGAGACTCACGCATATAAAGCAATTCACACGCCACACTCCTAGTTCTCACGGTGAAAATCCTAAAATCAGTCACATTGGGTATTTTTTATTCAAAGTATATAACATCCTAGTTGACACGGCCGAAGCTGGAGGAATCAGTTGGACATCCATTTGTATTCAATGACATTTGAAGTTGCACGGACCAACATCATCATCAGATGCTGATAGGCAGCCTGTCTTTCAGATCAGCACCGGACAGCGACGTGGCTACCTGGGCATCATCAATGGGTTCAGCACCAGATAGCACCAAGACTGTTTTACCCTCCTCAGTGTAATATGTAATAAGTTATTACAAAATGTGGCAAAATTGATTACATATTGTGTTCAGGGTTTTTATTACAAAATGCGTCAGATTATTACATAATGCATCATAACAGACCCTCTGAGCTTCAATAACTATTATTTAGAGTTTTTAACTGTCCAGACGCTGTTTGTCAGCAGCAAGATTGATCATGGCATTAATAGTTGATGCTAATAATCTTAACAAGTTAAAGTAAACAGTACCAGGCTGGAGTTAACATGTGACATATAGCCCCTGCATTTACCGCTCCAATCAAAGAGTCCAACACATAAAACCAGGACGACGTTTTAAAGGCAGGACAGACTTCAGTACCTGTGGTTATTCAATTTATTCATGTCATATTGTGATGCTGCACCAAGTGTGAGTGTTGGACTGAAGGACGCACTCAAAATACTGTGGCCATGTTTGTACAGAACAGAGGGTTGTTTGTGGTGGTGGATAGTGGAGGGGTGTGTGTGTGTCTGTGTGTGTCTGTGTGTGCGCGCGCTGTGCCTGCATATTAAAACAAAATGCCTGACCTGTATTTTCCTCTGACGTCAGGACTGGTATTTGAATTTTGTGTTCTTTATGGTAAAACTTTAAAAAATGTAATCCTGCTAATAATCCCCATTTTTAGTAAATGTATCTGTGATCTGATGTGTTTGGTTTCTGTAACTGTAATGGAATACAGTTTCTATTTTTTTGTATTCTGATTACATAACGCCGTTACAGATATTCAGTTACTCCCCAAACCAGCATATAGCTAAATTAGCCACTTAGCTGATGTCAAACAAAGCTGACATTTAGCATTTTTCTCTCTCAGCACTTCATCCCAGTGCTCCCAGCATTCCACCAACTAAAAACACTGTGAGGACACAAGGCCTTGAGCTACACTCAGAGTTCTGTAACTGTGTAACATGATACAGTCATAGTTACTGATGCTCGGTTGACACTGACCTGCTGGACGTTAGCATAGAGAGCAGCTTCCTCAGGGACAGTCACGACAATGCAGGGGTATGACATGTAATTGGCTAAGAGACTTTCCATGTGACTCGTCCATCTCTTTGCCACAGCAATGATCTGCTGAGGACAGGAAGTCTTCTCCTCGCTGGAGGTCACCTTCTGGAAGTGCTGCAGGATGGTCGCCATCTGACCGCATCAATTTTTGACATAGGAAGAAAGTGTAAAAGAGTAACATTAAATAATTTATCAGTAATCCTCATCTTATTTTCCTCAATCTGAAACTTTCCTTTAAAATTTAAGGTGCTGAAATTTTTCCTGTTGGGATAAAACCCTTCATCATCATCATCATCATCATGATGCAGCGATTCTGTCAGCTGAAAGCAGTGAACGTCAAACTTCAAACTGAAACTGGTCACGTCTCTCTTTATGCTCGCTAGTACCGAGAGCCAGGTCACACAGCCAAAACTAACATTAGCATGTCTGCAGCCAGCGCTGTGCTTCTTCATGGACCATGACATCATCATGTATTTAATTAGCTAGTTGGATAAGTCTTTGGAGTTAAATGCACTTTTTTCACTGTTTTGATAAAGTTTGCTTAGCATTTTTACTAGCTTTAGCCAAAAATAAAAGCCAGTAAACAGTCTGTTGGCTGCCTGTCAGACAGCAGTTAGCAGCCTTTTAGCAGCCCGGAAGCTGTTGAGTGTGAGCGAGGTGCCAGCCTTCACCTGGTCAGGAGCCAGAGTGAAGAGTTGGTCAGCTTGGTCCAGCACCAGGTGGTACAGACGCAGGAACAGGAAGCAGTGGCAGGACAGCAGACGGACGAAACTGAAGGGCGTGGTCAGCAGCAGCAGGCCTGATAAAAACATTCACAGGTTATTTTGTCAGTGAGCTCACAGATGTGGAGTCATGATCTGACTGAGGTTGTTCCTCGCTCACAGTTTTTGGGGATCCTGGCGGCCTTTGCCTCTTCTTTGCCAACACCCAACAGCACGACGGCAGGGTGGAGGCTTGAGGTGATCTTCAGTTTCTCCAGTAAGTCATACACCACCTGGACCCTCTCCCAGCCCGGACACAGCAGCACCGCTATGGGCTGGACACAAAGATAAGGTCAACAGAGTATTTTAATGTAGTACTGATAAAGGAACTGAAGGAGGCATGGATGTCCTCACCCCAGTGCTGGAGGTAAGGGAGGTGAAGATGGAGTTGAGCAGGATGTGGCTGAGGAGCGGGGTGAGGTAGCTGAGGGGCTGTTCAGTGTTTTTGGACACGATGATGGTGTTGCACCCTCGAGCCACAGCTGGCCAGCTGTGACGGTCAGCTGGAGACAGAGTCACAAACTGGTTCCTCTGCAACACCTGGACACAGAGCAGCAAGAAGAAACACTAGCAGGAGCAGCATCAGTCTATTTCACCTGATCCCATCTGCTGATAATCAGCTGACCAAGTGTTTGCTGTCCTCCAGAGATGATGTCATCATACATTCACTACTAGCGTCCATCTGGGTTTGAACACAATGAGTCGTCTCACTAATATGACGTTTGTTGTTGTTAGTGATCAGATGACTGGTGTAAAAACTGATCAATGATCACATGTCTGCTGATTGGAGGACAGATGTGTTCAGATACAGGTCACTGGGATTATGGACCGTCAACAGGACCAGATCTGACCTGAGAGCCGAGGCTGGAGATGTGAACGTAGCCCAAGTTAACTTTACTGCTGGTTACACCCGTCTGATGAAGGCATGGATTCACACATAGCTGGTGTGACCTGATAATCACCAGAGCAACAACAAACTGTGTGAGGGTTGTTCACATCTTTTGTATCTTCTGTATTTGTTATTAATCACCAGACAAAGGTAAAAGAAATGCTGTCATTAAGTGTTTAATGCAATCCCAGCTGACACTGGGCAAGAGGCCAGTACACCTTGACAGGTAACCAGTTTATCAGGGCTGACACATGGACTAACAACCAATAATGCTCATTTCACACCTACAGCACATTTAAATGTTGTTTTACCCAGCGGAGATGATCAACAATAGGGGCGTCGTCCAGATTGGTGCAAGGCTCAACTGGGAGGGCAGAGTGCACCAGAATGGGATCATTGGGAATGACCTGAAGACAGTCATGAGGCTGGAGGGACGAAGAGAAATTATTCAATGAATAACATCATAAAGACGGATGTTCACCAACGGCTCAGACACCCGACAAAAAGTTAAAGGAGGTGTGGTCAGAAGCATTTGCTATCTTGAGGTTAAATGTGACAGACGGCAGAGACATACTTCTGGTTTCTGCTGCAGGTGATGTCATCAATATTTTCCTCATTAATGATGGATTATTTCATCACCTGCATCCCATCAGCTGTTAATCAGAATAATTTTTCTGATGGATCTGCAGACTGTGATCGGCTGCATCACTAGACCTGTTACATACTCAGGTAGGAGCAGCAGCCCTCCTCCTCCTCCTCCACCTATTCCTCAGTTAAATATGCTGACTTTGCTCATATGCAGTCAGATAGTTGTTGATGGGACAGAGGATTGGGAGACGGTGGAGGCAGAGGGTCCACCAGGACCACATACCTGTCCCTCAGTGAAGAACCAGTGATGCTGGTTAAATAGCAATGCTCCAGGTGAGACACTGTTTAGGGGAATGGAAGATGAACTTTGATTGGTTGAATTCATTTTAAAAAACACATACGGTGCAGTGAAAAGTTATCGGACCCGCTCCTGGTTTCTTCTATTTTTATACTAAACTGTGTCAGATCATCTAACATTTAACAATCTGATTAAACACAAAATCTAAGTTTTTAATGATCATTTCATTTAACAAGGCAAAAAAGGTTAACTAATACCTGAATCACCAGGGTGGAAGGGTACTGGTCCCCTTAGAAACTAAATCCACAAACTACCAAACTGCATTAATTACTGGAGTTGGACATGATCTTTACACCATGAGCTATAGATCGATTACTTGATCGATTGTGTGATAAGTTAAATGATTGATTAAATAGGACCCTGATGCTGCTGATGTGAAATTATCAGTTAAGCTCTTTTCTGGAGAAGCAGAGGTGATACTTGACACAGTAAACATCATGTGACCTGGATATGAACCAACTAGACAGACCTTCAGTTCTCGTTGGCATCTCATCAGGAACCAACAGCTATAAAAGGTTCTGTGTGAGGACGTACCTTATCATCTGCATCAGTGTTCAGAGGCTCCGGGTTCAACCATGACAGCAGGCTGCAGGAGACACAACGGTCACATGACCTCACATTTCATGAGTTCTAACATGTTACAAGACTTTTCAGAAGCAAACTCTAACACTTCCTTGGGAACAGTTCTTTAGTCACATTAATGACTGGACGTGATGGCTGCTCTCTCAGGTGAAGCTCATCTGTCCAGCCACCATCATCAGTGAGTCAAGAAGAAATGTTTCATTGATGAGTCGTGATATTTGTGTTTGTGAATGAGCAGCTCACCGTGAACAGGCCCAGTCCTCCTCACTCCTCCACGTCTCCTCCACCGTCACTGCTCTGCTTAGAGACAGAGAAGGATCACATGACTCCACCTGTTAACACTGCTGAGTCCAACAGGTGTATGATGAACGTACCTGGTTTGTTCAGTCTGACTGCTCTCATCAACATGTCCCCTGAAATCACACAACAGGATCACATTACTACAGGTGACTTCAGCCAATCAGTGAATTCAGACTGATATGAGGGATGACGCTGCTGTTGGTACCAGGGGTGGGTGTCTTTCACTTTTGAACCGATTATTAATGAGACCTTGTGGTTTAAAGTGAGGCTGACAGCAGCAGTGGAATATTAGAATAAAATAGGAGATAAATGTAGAATAAATGTCTAAAATTATATTTAGTAATAGAAGTGTTGTCTGTCTCTATTGTCACCAGATGTTAGAGGGAGACTGGAGCTCTCTGCTCAGCAGTCACATATGATGTAATGAGAGTAGGGACGAGGAAGAGAGTCTACAGATTCCAGCAACATTTAAATCTCATTTCTACAGTTTATGAGAATCATCTGAACAGAACCATGACAGAAATGTGTCCTTATAGCTCAGAGGGTGAAGATGGTGGCCGTAGCATGAGACGGTCTGGGTGCTGCACTGACCTCACAGATCAGTTCCTCCTTTATCATTCTGTCAACATCACATTCACTTCTTTTTTCCGTATTTACTGATCCTAAGGACCAACTGCCCAGCAGGCTTCCAGCTCTCTGGTGGAAACTCTGCTCTCATTGGTTCTGTTAGTATGAAAATCATTCAATCATGCAGCTTTAAATCAGACTGCTGATCTGATCCCACCATTACATTAAGCCCCTTTTCCACTGCATAGTACCAGCTCACCTTGCTTTTTTTGCGTTTCCACCAGGTAAAAAGTACCTGGTACAACCTTTTTTAGTACCTCCTCCATTGTGGTTCCAAGCAAGCTGAGCACGTACTAAAAGGTCACAGGAAACGTTGCAGACCACTGATTGGTCATGCACAGCACAGATCAATGGCTGCCACACTGAAACAGAGAAGCTCCTTTAGCGACAGTAACTTTTATTTATTGCAGCCACTATATTGAAAAGGTTCAGACCAACAGCTGATGATAGGATCACCAGAGGTGTGTGTCCTGTTAAAGACTACGCCACAGCAGTTACGTGCGGCCCCAATCTACCCTGAGGAGATACCATTGGCAATGTAAAACAACCAGCAGACAACCAAGTTGAGTCGAGTAGAGTAGAGCTGGTACTACGCAGTGGAAAAGTGCCATTAGTGTGGTCTGAACAGGGTTGTTGAAGGCGAGGTAGTGGTGTACCCTTCCTGTCCTGTGAAGGAGGCTGCAGACGTCTCTTCAGATCCACAGTCCTGCAGCTCTTCGCTTGGATTCACCTGGGAGAAAACAAATCACATTACACCAGCAGGGAGAAAACAAATCACATTACACCAGCAGCAGTGTTCAACTGGCCCCTGCAGCCCCACGTCCATCAGGACATGCAGCAGCCACAGCCTCGCTACTTTGCACCGATGGACCAACACAGCACTGAAGCGCTGTGGAGCCATTCTGCTACACCCAATCCTGAAACTGATATCAGATCAGGATTTACGGCACCTGTGACCAGTTCGAGCACCGTCTACAGAAACAGGTCCCCTCAGATACCAGAAACCGTTCTGGACATGAGAACCTTTGATGCTCGGGTCCTAACAAGCTTTAGGTTCTTGATTCAGTATTGAGGAACAAACTCTAGAGGTGACTGCACGGCAAACTCACACTAGGAGCGTGCTGCTGGAAGCGGCTGCTGTCAGGATTCAGAAACTTTAGGAACCTGTGGAATACAGGAAGAGCTCTGTCAGCATCAGCCAATCAGATAACAAATCAGCCAATAAGACTTAAGCCATGACACCTCAGGAGCTAATAAAATATGTTTGTTAGAACAAACTATCAAATACTCAAAATAATCACTCATTCATACATCATGGCTTCACAAAGACACATCTGGACAGTAGAAAAAATACTTCATACAGAGATTAAAAACTATCACATGATCATGACCATGCTGTGGTCAGGATGTCCAAAGCAGAGGTAGACCGACTGATACGTCACCTGAACAAACTGAGGTTGTTGGTCAGAGCTACAGCCAGAGACGAGTCTGTGTCCTCTGAGGAGTCACTGCACAGACGACAGGTTAACATCAGCAGCCACAGACTGGCAATATAATGATAAGGTATGTATATATACACAATATTCTAACATTTCTACACAATGTGATAATGTATATGCACAATTCTCTAACATATATGCACTATGATAATGCATGTATACACAATGTGATAATGCATGTATATACAATATGATAATGCATGTATATACAATATAATGTATATGCACAATTCTCTAACATATATGCACTATGATAATGTATGTATACACAATGTGATAATGTATATGCACAATGTTCTAACTATGATAATGTTTATACTGCACACAGGGTTTCCTCTACCACTGTACAGGCCTGGTGGGCTGCCAGGCCAACAACAGGTCAGATTTTTTTTTTTTTTTAATCTGCCACATATTGTCAAATATTCATTAATTCGAAAATAATCGCTTGCGTTTGGGCATTTTGTCTCTGTGCCACACTATTCTAAAAAGCGCTGTGTTGGGGTGGGTGGAGTAAATTATCTTGTCCTTACTTGTCATGACTCTTTGTTCAACACGGTGGTTCTTTGATTAGGTCAACAAACTGGACAGGTAGCTGAATCCAATGAAGCGTTAACTGGTTGACTGCTGGTGGTTTAATGACATTCTTCTCCAGACATCAGCTGACTAATATCTCCTGTGTGGTCACTACGTTTAACAGTGGCCAGGAAATTAGGTACCCATATTTATTTTTATTTTCATTGTAGGATTAACTCAGTGGAGGAGCTAACATTAGCATATAAATATAAACTGACCCTGTGTTTACTGTCTGCACTGACACAGACTAACATGAAAAGAAGACTGCAGCAGTCATAAAGAAGTGAAACGGGACATGATGAGACAGAGAGAAAGAAAGAGAGAAAGTGATGAGGATGATGAGAGAGGAGGAGCAGGTACTGCTCACTGTGACCAGGGGCCTCATTTATAGAACCGAGCGTAGATTCTCATCATAAATTCCAACCTGTGGTGAATTGTGCAAGTATAGTCTCCTCCCAGTGTCATCCTACAATCATCCATAAATGGTCAATGCTAAATGTCTCATGAATATACTGAAGTTGTTAAGGAGCCTATGTTGGACTATCAGTGACTGTCTAGCCAATCAGAGAGCTAGAATTAGTAGCTACGGTGTCACTGAGTGATCAACAAGGTTGGTTAAGATTCTCTGGTGTTACTTGCTCAGAGCTCATGTTGCGCAGAAACACATTATCTAATGATAGAACCACTATGGATGACATTACCTTGGCCTCCAACATTACCTTGGGCTCCAGCTCCACCGTGAGGAATCTGGGATTTATGTTTGATCAGGATATGTCCTTTAACTCTCATATAAAACACACAAACTGTAATCTCTCTACTATAATAGCTGTTGTTGTTATTGTGGTTGTGTCCCTGTCCCTCACTCAATCCCACCCCACCCCCGACCGGTCAAAGCAGAGGCTCCACCCACCTTGAGTCTTGGATCTGCTCCAGGTTTCTGTCTGTTAAAGGCAGTTTTTCCTCTCCACTGTCTCCATGTTCTTGCTCATGGGGGATAGTTGGGTCTCTGTAGAATAAAGAGTCAGTCTAGACCTGCTGTTTTTAGAAGGTCCATGTATATAAACTATATATAATGATGGATGTATATGCCAACCTTATGTGTGCTCACCTATCTGCAGCGACAGAGTCAAAGCCTCTCTTTGATTGGCTGTCTGCAGACAATAGCTCCTTTGTGACTTCGAACCTGTCATCATGTTGTTGGATCTAAAGCAGCACAGAGGTCAGAGGTCAACATGTGTTCAGATTCTGTGTCAAACTCAGTCAACACCAACCGAGCTGCTCACCTGAGGTGTAGAGAGAGCCATGGGCCAATCAGCTGCAGCCAGATCTTGTGACATCACTGAGGGTTAAACAGTTGAGTCAGCGTGAATGTAAAATACAACAGCTGCTGATTAACAGGAAGGTCACAGTGAGAAGTCAAACTGGACAATGTGTTAAAAACAGGAGACTGAGGTTGGAGATGACTATACTAATTAAATATTGAACACACTGAAATATTGTTAATTCTGACATCTATTTTTAATTTAGTGTCAGTCCTGACTCACAGAACCTCATCAGTTTTAACATATTAGTCACACGATCCTGTTTTTAGTCCAGTCTTAAAAGTCTGGACATTTTAGTCTGATTGTATCAAAGAAAACCGTCAGTATTTTAGTCTAGTTTAATGAAAAGTGTTGACATTTGAGTCTTTTCTAAAGATAATAAAAATAATATGTATGAATAAAGGTAAAAATGTGAATATTACAGCGAGAGAAAACTGGAGCTTTTATTTGTACTTTCTACTTTGAATGAGTTAACGGTCCAAAACACGGAACAGTAATAGTGAAGATCGTTTTGTAGAAGAATAAAACTTAAAAAAATAGGAGTCAGGTAAAGATCAGCTGACTGGACAGTCTGAGCAGAGGGCAGCTCTGGAGCTCTCACTCACATCACATGACCATCAGCTGAGATCACTTCACAGAAGTTTCATTCATGATGGCTGAATTTTTCAACTACACCAAGGACCATGTGACAGAGTGAAAGCTCCAGATCCAACGTTGAGCTGACAGGTCTGCACACACTTAGTGTAGCATCCGCCTCCTCAACGTGTTTACCAGGAAGAGGTTGAGTCTGAGCCTTCGTCCTGTTTGAGGTCGAGCTGAGCATCAACATGCTGGTGGGCAACATGACAGGAAATTGGTCCACCTCATCCGGCCCACCGCCGTCAGCTGACGCTCTGATGTACAGGGCAAACTTCTTGGCCACCAGATCATCGTTGACACAGATCTGACGAAACATCAAAGATTTGGTAGATTCTCTGAGAGAGGAAACACTGTGATGTAAGACTGGAGTCTCTGAAATAAGGCGACCACAGGAGTCAAAGCTCACCTTGATGTTGGAAACTGTCAGGTAGAGCTGGATGGATGTGGAGTCTGACTCAGATTCAAGCAACACAGCCTCGGTCTGAGTGGACACTGATGGAGGAAAGAAAAGAGAATCCTCCAGACATCATCTCGATACATCACACGCTGATTCTGAGTAGAGTCATCACCATCCCAAAATACAGTCTCCATATGGATTCAGTACTCAATAACATGATAATATAATGATAATACTCAGATCAGATTCTGGATGTCAACAAGAGGTCTACACATCAGACAAACGTTTGTTTGTGTTGGAACCTGTGAGAGAAGCTCTGATATTTTCCGAGATAAAACAGCAAAGAAAATGGCAGCTAGCTGGTGTCAGCCCTATCTTTAAATGTCTCTGCTGTTAGATGATAAAACAACACAGTAAACTGAAAAGAAAAATGTATATGAAAGAAATGAAACCAATCCAGAGACTTCTCTCTATCAATGGAAGCTGAAGCTCTCAACAGGGATCTATGCTCAGCCTGAGACAGTAAAGGTACCTGACAATAGACAGTACCAAAGCTGGATCTGGCTACATGCTGGGACTGACATCTAGTGGACACATTCAGACACTTAAGGCATTTAGCAGCTGAAACTGTGACCCTTTAATGTCAGATATAGGTAGGTCATGTGTTGGTCACCTTGCAGAAGGTTGTGCAGGTAGAGCGTAGCGGAGCTGTCCCACTGAGATGACGGGCTGCAAAGACGAGACGACATCAGTAAATTTAACATCACGTTTAAATTTGTATAGTTAAACTTCACTCTGACCACTGTGAACATGACTCACATGAGCTCTGCTTTCTCCTCAGAGACAGACACTCTCAAGGTTGTCGGTTTGATTCCCGCCAGGTGGAACCTCCTCATCCAGAATGGCAGCTGGAGGAAATTCTGCAGAGCAACTCGGATCCTGATGAGAGAGACACCAACATTAGATGTGTGTTCATTTAATATATGTTCAAACATATAGTCAAAAGTGTCCCGGACGAATGTGGTAGGTCTGTTCTGGTCTGGTCTTACTGGTCTGAAGAGACGACGAGCCGTTCTCCATGATCCACCAGGAGGCAGCGGGCCTGATAGGACACCGTGTCCACGATGATCGACTCCACCACAGCCCGACACCATGACTTCATCACTGACCAGTACACCACACACACCTGAGGGGCGGAGCCACCCACACAACAATCACCATCAGTCTATCAATCAATCATCACAATCAATCACTCAGACTTTATCTGTGCAGCATTTCTCATACAACCATCATCAACCACACACAATCACAATCAGCAATCAGCTGATGATTAATAATTACCAGTGCTGAGTAATAAAGAAATGAGTAATGAGTAACTAACAGCTGTATCATGGAGCTCTGTGTCAATAGAAGACTAGACTCTTTCTTTTGACGGATGAAACGATGATGAGGAGAAACATTCTCAGAGACAAAACGATGATTTTGTTTCTCAGAATGTTTCCCCTCATCATCCTGAGCGGCTGTGGCTCAAAAGGTAGCGCGGTCGTTCACGGAACCAAAGGTCGGTGGTTTGATCCCCAAGTCTGCAAGTCTACAAGTCGAAGGATCCTTGAACAAGATACTGAACCCCAATTTGCTGCCCGGGCACCATAAAGGCAGCCCACTGCTCCTCAGGGTTGGGTCAAATGCAGAGAAAGAATTTCCCCCTGTGGGATGAATACAGTATCTCAACAAAAAAACAAAACCGAGAGGAAACATTCTGAGAAACAAGACATCATCAGTTTATAACTGACAATCAGATGGATCAATGAGGAAATACCATCATCATCAATATCCAGACTTGAGAAAATAATAATCTAATTTGTGACTTTAATATCTGACCCAATCCCAATTCACTCCTTAGCCCTACCCCTCCGTTTTGCACGGTCACGCGTAGGGGTAGGGCGTCCCGATTCTTGTTGAGACAGAGAAGAAGGACGAAGTGCTAGGGCTATATGGCCCTCAATTGTATTTCCTTTGTTTGAAAATTATGATGACCGTCGGGTCATATTAGTTTACGGCCGTTTCATATGTATTATCAACATTTTCTTTATAACAAAAATCTCTAGTTGTGTGTGTGTATCTGCTGTCTCTGGACAAATAGCTAAAGTTATAACTTTGTTTTAAGGCTGATTTGTGCATTTCAGAGCCACGTCTTGACATATTTCCTCCTTTTGATGACATGACGCCAGAAATTTATCAGAGAAGATCAAATCAAAAATACATGACTTCCGGACATCTGTAACGTCCTGTGTACATCCCCATTTGATTAAGAATGACAGTCGTTTATATGTCTATTTTTGGACATTACATCAACTTAATCAGTGTGACCTGGAACAGCATATCCAAGATGTGTATGAGCTACATCCTCGTCCTCGTAACAGATTGGAAGAACATCTTTAAATAAAAAAAACGGTATCGAACCGGCGATCACCCGCACCGCACGCCAGAGCAGAACCACAAGCCCACAGAGAAGAATACTCCAGAGCATCTATGAAGCACACGGTCTCTGTTGGAACAGAAAGATTCATTGTAATCCGTTTTTATTATTGACGTGATCTGGATAATGATTTGCTCACTGGGTAACAAGTGCATCAGCAAAGTTGCTGCACGTTACCACTGCTCTAATATCAGTGAACACTGGCAGGTAAGACACAACCCAAGCAAGAGAAATCACTACAGCTGAAGATAAAATGAAGACGGCAGAAAAGGCTAAAAACTTGTAGCATCTGTTATAACACCGCCTACGACTACTGATGACGTATCAGGGTCTTGTAGGGTTGTGTATCAGGTGTGATATGACAGCCGTCAGGTGTTGCCTCACCTGTCCTTCCTCTACAGACACGGGCTTCAGCTTCCTCACATCCTGAGTGATGTCGTAGTAGAAGTGGTTCATCTGAGCCAGCAGACTGTCGTACTGTTCTGTGGTCTCCTGAACAACCCGACCCCAGAGGCAGGAGGGGTTCTCCATCTGCAGACACCAGAAGACACCAGGACTGGGTCCACATTTACACCTTGTACAGATCCATCTGGTGGTGATCCAGATCTCATCTGGATCCAGAATGTTTTTAAAGGATTCTTTACCATTGTGGGACAATTACCAGATTTTATCTTCTAACTTCATGGATGTCTACAATGACTGGACAAAAATGACACGATGACATCACCATAAGATCTAGCACACATCAGAGTCTGATCTGGATCCAAGTCATATTCTGGATCTGGTGATGCAGGATGTTTAAATTTATGGGGCTCACAGAAAATTCACTACTGAGATAAAGTAGATTCTAGTTTGAACCGCTGTTGAAGTTAATATTAATCATATCTTCTAACATAATTCTTATCAAATAAATTCACTATCTGTATTGTCTAAAAACCCGGTAATGTTGCGGGTCCACCTACGGTGAATGATGTCACACAAAACCTGAACAGACAAGCGTTAAACGAATAAAACAAATGACAAAGATACAAACTAAGTCACATTACAGTTAAAACATTTCAAAGTCACCATAACACATAAAACATCCCAAACCGTTCAAAACCGTCGTCATGAACTAGCTAGCTGGCTTACGTTAGCTAGCGTCAGTGCTAACTCTCTTACCTTTAAAATGGAGATTTTCAGCATCGTTAATCTACACCGACCCACTACCAACTCGTTACCGACCACCGACACCGCAGCAGACAGTAGTACACAGAGAGCTACACAGGTGAGCTAACGTTAACTAATCCCGAAGGACAGACGTCACGTGTCGCACATTACTTCGCTGATCAGCTAGCGTTGGCACACGTTAATCAATCAAACTTTATTTAAATAGCAACTTTCTTTACAAACGACGAATGAAGCTAAATTAAAACGGACTGGTAGTTAAGATAATAAAAACATGAATAATAAAATGTAACACGAGCAAAAAAGAAGATTAATAATAACAAAAAATACTACACATAAGTAATTTGTTATAAAATAATAAGAATAATATGAAACAGTAAAATGTTGTGATAAATAAATAAGTATTGTATAAAAATATTTACAAAAGCTACATTAGACCAAATAGATTCTTTAGTTTACCTCCACAAATATGTACATTTTTAGCTCCTTTCAACATTAAGCTTTTCTCCGTTGTCTGATCGATATTAAGGATTGTGAGAGCCAGATTGGATGTGGTTTGATTCTCCGATGATGCCTGGTGAAAACATACTGTTTTTATTCATTATTATTAAATTCCATCGCTTATGTGAACAACATTCTCAAGTCATACATCGCCATCATTACACACTGCGGACGTTCTCTCACATCCGACCAAAGTCTCTGCGTTGCTCTCCGTTTTGTTTTGAAACAGGAGCTTCCTTTACAACATCGGGACCTCTGGGGACCATCAGAGAGATCTACAGGACTGCATGTAGGAATCATTCTGTAGTGACTGACTTATGCGGCCCAAACAGTTAAAATCATTATTTCATATTATTCCAAAATCTGAGAACAGATTTGTGTCTCAGAACATTTTCTGTCCTCTCCCGTTAATCATGTGATCACCCCAGATTTATCTGATGACCCTTTGGAGGGGCAAGACCCCTAGGTTGGGAACAACTAAAACTTATAATGCAAGGATAACACATAAAGTAAAACATACTTATTTCCCATGTGGTCCTCCGTAAAAATTAAAATTCATAATGAAAGGCAACAAATAAGAAATATTCCAAATGAAAAGCATTGTTTTCACATATAGCTTTAAGAGAACCGAACCCAGTCCTCTAAAGTGGACAAAAAAGGGGGCCAACAGAAAAGGGACTCAACTCTTTTTGTGTTCACACCTGGAGCTCAGACTTTCACTGAAGGTCCTGATGAAGCTCCTCCCTTTCATTTGTAAGAACATTGAAGGAGAACGTCAGCATTTGTTTCGTTGTAGACAGCTGATGATTCAATGTGATCTTCGCTCCATATTTGCAGTAGTTTCTCCCTCGGATAGAACTCCTCCTGCTCCTCTCATAGCCGCCGTGGTTCATGCCTGTTTGTTTTTTCAAGCACTGGGCATCCCAGTGAATGTGATCTGCCTACAGCAAACCTAGAGGGCTACAATACAATGGCAAAAGGTGAAGTGAACCTCGAGCACTTTGTGTTCACAATGGACAGGTTAAACAAACCGTAACAGGGAACGCGAAGCGAAGTCAGCATCGTTCTAAGTCTGTGTCGTAAGTCTGTGTCGTTCTAAGTCTGTGTCGTTCTAAGTCTGTGTCGTTCTAAGTCTGTCGTTCTAAGTCTGTGTCGTTCTAAGTCTGTGTCGTAAGTCTGTGTCGTTGTAACTCTGTGTCGTTGTAAGTCTGTGTCGTTCTAAGTCGCTGTCGTTGTGTTCAGTTGTGATGAGGACTCGTGTCTCTGGAGTCATGAGGAGTAGTGATCTTGTGGTCAGATAGTTTCCCATCTGAGATTCTCCAGGATTCCTGGATTGAACTGAGGGACTGGGACTGGACAGGGACAGGGACAGGACTGGGACACTTTCACAGACACAAGCCAGTTTTGAAAACGTGACTGAAAACAGAGCTTAATTGTGGTTTGTTTATTCTTTCAGTGTCTATTGTTTATTGTTTATAGCTGCTCTATTGTTTTGTGTGGTTGAGTGTTATTGAGTGTTTATGTACATTTTACTGTGCATCGTTTGAGTGGTTTGGTTTAAATATTTGACCACAAAAATACAAACAAAACTTGAAAACCAAGGAGAGAGACTTGACGGCACCCCACACAAAATCATTTTAAAAAGGAACGCTAAAATCACAAATATAAAAACTGTTTCTCCAGCTGTTCCCAGATCTGTGAACAGCCTTCTCCTCTGAAGCTGGCCTTACAACACAGACTGATGCTCGATCAGACGGACTGATGCTGGATCAGACGGACTGATGCTGGATCAGACGGACTGATGCTGGATCAGACGGACTGATGCTGGATCAGACGGACTGATGCTGAATTACGACTCCCACTTGAGTCCTTAAATCTATAAAATCTTTGGTTTGACTGATGAGGTCATGTGACACCCTGATGGCTAATGCTGATTGGTTTTCAGGCACTTGCGAATCAGTTGAGTTCACTTAGTGCAAGCGTCAGTGGCGCTGTGTTTTAGTCCAGAAAGTGAAACAGCAGAAGAAGAGTCACAGAGTCCCTCCATGTCCTCTGGACTTGTCCTCCAAGTTGTACTGGTTGTACTGGTCAGGCTGGTTGCTGATGTCTCTGTCGATGATCTCGTTTACTGCAACAAACACATAATCAGGAGACGTGATTATGGACATGATATCGTGTGATTCTCAGACAGTTGATACCTGGGGATGTAAACGTTTTTCGGTAAAGGTTGAATTTTATGTAAAAAACTTCTTTGCTAAAGTAACTAGCTTGTTGCGACTAACTTGCTAGTTAGCTGTTAGTTGTTTAACTTTCCAGCTGATCTCAACCTGTAACATGTGATTGAAAGCTCCATTAAAGGTCTAAGTGAACCTTTATTTTGTGTGTGTCAAATCAGTTTGTTGTGGAGTCTTCTAATTGAAAGACAAAGACTGAAGCAGCATTTAAAATGATTAGGATCGCCCGCCACATGTTACTTAAGTTGTTCCTGTTAATTAAATAGCTGAGAAAATGTTACGTTTTCAAAATAAAATAATGCTTAAAATTCACGAAATTTAAAAAATGTCACATTTACCCCATATAACCACTGATAGTAAGTCACATTCATGGGGTTAATTCTGTTGGAGTTAGAGTAAATATCTAGATGGGAGTGGTTTTTATTTCTGGGCTCGTTGCCTCAGACTCAAACATGGAAAGATGGAGGCTGAGCAATCAGAGCCCAGATCCACCCCCACCATAAAACATTGACCTCCAGTATAAGGGAACCCTATTCACAGCAGCTGCAGTAGATTTCTGAGGAGACCCAGTGTTAGGGTGAATAATTAATTATCACTATTGATTGATGTGTTCAGGTTCAATCAATGATTCCTGCAGAGCTGAAGAGGGTCACAACACTGAACTCTGGTGTGGGACAGCTAGGAGAATCCTGTTTAATGTAGGACCAGTGGTGAAGACCAGGATTAGAACTAGTTGTGTTGTTCTAACTGGTGTGAAACCAGTCTGACCACAGCTACTACCAGCAACAAACATTTCACCTTTAAGGCCTATAGCAGGATGAAGAAGCTCCTTACCATCATCCAGAGTGATCTCCCTGAGGCCCACATTTGGGTGGGGGTCTTCTGGCTCCTGCTTGGTGCTCCTCTGAACTCCGGGACTGGTGATAAGAGAGTCATTTGGGGGGGCAAGGGGGGGCACAACAGTTCTCCTAGACATCAGGGAAGTAGAGGGTTCCCTCTGAGGGGGTGTGGTGAAGGTCTGAAGGGGCAGCGAGGAAACCTGAGTGGGCATGATGGATGTCTGAGGGGGGACAGAGGAGGAAGGAGGATGATGAAGACGAGGTGAAGGAGGACCACAGGACACTGGGATGTCACAGGAATCATAATGAACCATGTCTGGTCGGTGGTAGGAGGACACCTGGCAGGAGGTGGGACAGAATCCAGGTGGATTGTGGGAGATGTGGTCCCAGCGCTCCTGTTTGACTGCAGCAGCAGCAGCAGCACGGAGGGGACATCTGATGGCGGGCAGGTAGGTGAAGGCCTGTGGCTGACTTCTTCTTTTCTTCCCATTTGAGACATAGAACTGGACTTTGACCGGATCCGTTGTGTTCTTGTTGTAAGGAGGAACCTCTACGACGATGCTGGACTGATAGAGAAACAAAAGTGTCATGTGATTTCCCTCCATGTTTTCATGAATTTATCTGTCTGATATTAACACATCAATGAGTTTGACATCATGGCTGTCACCATCTTGTTTTTTTGGAGCCAGACGCGATCATATATGGACGAGAGTGTGGACCTGGTGAGGATATCCTTATTAGATCTGATACTGTGGTAGTGACTTGTCAAGCACACGGTAGCCCCGCCCTAAAGCATCCCCTGCTCTCTGGTTAGTTTTTGTTTATCGGAATCATAATTTACAACATGAAGACTTGAAAGTAACGACTGAGGGCCTTCGACACAACAATGGTTCTACCATCAAACGGTAAACTTTGGTTGCGGTTTGGCCATTTGTTTACATGTCAGCAGCATTTGTGGGGCCAGAAAATACAAACTTTTGAAAATGGGTTCCAGAGTGTAATCTTTTGAAAACATCACCTTCGCCATTTAACCGGGCAAAATGCAACTCCTCTGAAAACAATGGTGACACAGCCCCGCTTCTTCATGCCTATTACGGTTCCAGCCTTATTCACATGTGGACAGAACACAATGGACAGAACAGCAACAAAAACAATGTCGGACTGTCCAGTTCTGTTTGTGCTGCAGATTCTGCTGAGGTTATTATGTAGATTTGCTTAACCACCACTGAGATCTCATACTGTTGTGTTGATTTTGAAAAGCTAAGCCGTCACCTACTGCCCTGGCATGGATACCACTGAGTTTTCAATCATTTTTATGGATCCGTGTGGACGAGGATTGTTTCCAAAACATTGTCCAATGAATGCAGAACTTTCTTAAAACGCGAAGGAAAAAGTTTTCAGTTTGTAGAACAAACGCCATGTAAACAATGCCTAAGACCATCAGGAAACCCATGAGGTCATAAATCAACTGAGAAGAAGACTCATCTTCTCATTACAGTCAGACTGAAACCAGTGCTGTTGCCTCCTGCTGGACTGTTGAAAGAATTCAGGTTGAAGACACTTCTGAAACCCAGAAACTACGTCCATATTTTTAATGAACCACTAACAGGGGCCTGGTATAATTATTGATTATTGGATAATCTGCTTTGTGCACTTTAAATCAAGATTCTCTGCAAACTACAGCCTATTTGGGCCAAAAACTGGATCTGGGAAAATGAAGTATATTACGAATATATGAATAATATTTCCAGAAAAAAAGTCTTCAAAACATCATCATTAAATTCATAAATTTATGATAAAAAAACAACAAATTGGTGAGTAACAAATTTAACTTTCTCAGAGATTATAATCATTAATTTACAAAATTACAAATGTACAAGGATAAAAACTAAGATTGCTTTATTTTCAATTACTTTTTTCATTGCTCTCAGAAAATGTATATTTGTTGTATTTCTGATCTAAATTAATGTAAATGTCAGAATTTTCTTTCTCTTTATTTCTTTTTACCGACGTTGGCTCGTTCATAAACAACAGAAATGCTGCAACGGGTCTCGTGGCAGAATCCAGTGATAAGCTGACATCATCTGCATAAACCCTTACAGGTTTCAACAACACTGATTTCACAGGTGGAGGGGTGTGATTTCAACATGAAAAGAAACATAAATATATTTAGTGTAAACAGTCACCAATGTACAAAATACTATTTATTTGTAACAAAAAACATTAATAGAGAAAATATAACATGAACACATTTTCATTCTGTTGACAGTTAATTAAATTACAAAAATAATCTAAGAGTCACAAGTAATAAATCAAGTAGAGATGATGTGTAGTTATGGTGACTCGTCCCTCAGATAAAGACTCTGACCCAGCCTCGCTGTGGTTTGAACAAACTAACTTCCTCTTTGTTCATCATCATCTTATAGTGAATGACGATAAATGTGGGACCGAACACTTACAGAGGAACATTCAAATACATTGGGGGCTTTCACAGTTACCTTTGGACATTGCATAAGATCACATGATATACAGTATCAGTATGTCCTGTTTTTTTAAATTAAGTTTCTTGTATTTTTAAAAATAATGTTTCCTCCATTTTCAAATACTGTATATTTTAAAGGCAGTAGCTGCATTTTTTTAATGCAGCTACTGGCTGCTAATTGCTACTAGTTGCTAACTGCTATTAGCTGCATTCTAAGGCTTCTGGTTTGAGCTGCATGTATAATATATCGTCCAAAACGTCACAGCCCTGTCCTGCCGTTCCACCTCGCATTCAAACAGATGTGTGATTTGGGGCTGCCTTCGCTGCCATCACAGAGGTGGGACAGATAACCATTATACCTTTATTGTGATTATACAGAATGTCAGGGTGCAACAAAGGTGCACCAGGACCACATTGAAAACACTGAATGGGGCTCATATATGTTGGTCCTGTGATGAACTGGTGACTTGTTCAGGGTGAACCCCGCCTCCTGCCCAATGTCAGCTAGGATAGGCTCCCCCCACGACCCTATACAGGTTAAAAGAAAATGAATGAATGAATGTTTCTACTCACTCCGCTGCTTTTTTCTGGCACAACCCTGGCGTCAGTTTCCCACAGTGAATGTCCATCTGAGGAGGTAAATGTTATAAGATGTTAAACATTAATAACTGTGGTAAACATTAATAAATGTTGTGGTAAACAAATGTAAATGTAATTAACGTGTAGTTTATAGACAGTAAATTGACGTCAGCTGATTGCACCTGGTCCCGTCTCTGTGAACACGACTCTGGATGAGGACGACATGTTTGACCCGCTGATGAGCAGATCTTGTCCTCCGTCCACAGAGCAGCTGGCTGGACTGAAGCTCTCCACCAGAGGGAGCTCCTGGCCTGAGCGCTGGGCTGAAACACAACACAGTTTCAGTTGGTACTGGTTTAACTGGTGGTGCATCTGTACACATGCTATACAGTTTGTGTTGGTACTGGTTTAACTGGTGGTGCATCTGTACACATGCTATACAGTTTGTGTTGGTACTGGTTTAACTGGTACCAACATGACATGCAAACTCACAGCACTCCACGGGAACAGACGTGGTCTGCAGCCAAAGCACCCCGCCGTCCATCTGAGGCACAGCGACCCTGAACACAACTCGCACCCTGGTGTTCTTCCGCCCGATGTCTGTCTCTCCTTTCTTCAGTTCGATGTCGGCGTTCCGTAGCTTCAGGATGCCGGCACAGTCGATGCTGTGGAAGAGAAGAGGACAGACTGCTGGTCAGGTTATGGAGCTTCCGTGACTCTGTTTGGTGGTGAAGCAACCTAGATCATGAAAAACACCACAAAAACGACGACCAACAAGGGAACCAAGATGAGAGCAGTGGTAAGGACTGACAGTGTGACTTTAGGAAACTTCTCATGAGATGCTAACCTGGCCCAATGTTTTGTAAATCAAAGTGATGTATGCTGGTGTAGATTCTCATCCAGGTCAGGATGATCCACCGATCTACTGCTGGGATCATGGTTGACAGCCTCTGACATCATCATCATTCAGGCACACTGACTATTCTTCGTCATACTTATTCCACCTTCTTCTCCTTCTTCCAATTTTTTGCCGTGTAACTAGTCTCGCAGCGTTGCCAGCACATACACAAGACATACATCAAACCGTGCGGCTCGATTGGCAATAGTCTGCTATGACTTTTAGTAAGGATTGGCAGAACAGTTTTTGCAAAAATCACAAAAAACTGGGAAGAATTTTCCCATAAGAAATAATGGGAAAAGATCTCAAACCCACCCCACTTTGAGGCTCTGTAAGTTCGCCCCCCTTCACGTAGAAACGTCATTCAAAGTTTAAACAAGTAACAATAATTGGGACTTTATTCTTCTGAGTCAGCATTTTGATATGTAAAAGGGTTTTTACACAATCACAGTTTAAGTTTGGGGTCATTTCTGCTCCCTTTCAGATTTTATAATGAGTTTATTGCACAGAGCTAGAGTTTGGTCACATGACCTTAGAGTGGAGAGCAGATGACAAGTCGTCTAGAAATGTCCCAAACAACTCTCCATAAATCCCACAATTCTGACTCCACATCCATAATATGTACATCAAACCGTAGGAAAATTGATGCTGCTTCATTTGATACCAGAATGGAACCAAACAACCTTATCGTTGGGGGTGCAGAGGACCTAGAATGCCGGGTGGTCCACCAAACTGCTTCATTGACTTCCATTTTAAACTTCAATGATAACTTTCATAAAATCTCAGAATCTCCAGGCTTTTTTACTCACTCTAAAGTTAATATTTCTGAACTTAATCTGGACAATTATATACCAATGTTTTCAGCAACTTCTTTGGATCGCAATCGTGCCATCGTTTCAGTGATACGACCTACGTTTCAGCCAGAGCCTCAGTTGTTCGAAGGTTGGTTGTTGGTCAGTTTACTGTGTGTCTGCTGTCTAAACTGCAGGTGTTCAGTGACACAACTGGGTCTCTGACCTCATCAGTTTATTTTTAGAACACGCAGTAAAGGCAGAGCCAAAGACATCTAGTTTCTAGAGCTGCCATTTATCATGAATGGAAGAAATTAAAAAGGTAAATTAGCATTAGCAATATTGGTATGATCGATATGCACCCTGCACAGACACACATTAAAATTTGCTTATTCCAAAAAATTCATCAGAGCGTTTGCAGGCATGAAGGCTTTGTGCCGAAACGCGTAAGCGTGTGTTCATTGTGATGTGAGCCAAATAAATAAGTGAAATGTGAGTATTTTGTCCTCTTTGACTTGAAGACTTGAGATGTGCTACCTTTTCAATTTTTTGGAATAAGCTCACTGGATTTTGGGTTAAGCACTCCACTAAGAATCCCATTGTTGAAGCGCAACCTCTTTTTCTAAAACACATTAAAATTTCTTGTGAAATTTTCTAGTTACCATTATTATTATTACTCTTACTATTACTATCAACATCATTAGCAATATTACCATTATTATCAGTGTTGTTATTGTAGTAGTTATTATATACTACAAGCTGTAATCTCTCTATTATAATAGCTGTTATTGTTATTGTGGTTGAACATGTCTGTGTCCCTCTCCCTCTCCCCCAACCTTTCTCTCTCTCCCACCTTGAGTCTTGGATCTGCTTGATGTTTCAGCCTGTTAAAAGTCAGTTTTTCTCTCCACTGTCTCCATGTTCTTCTCATGGAAGATCGTTGGGTCTCTTTAGAATAAAGAGTTGGTCTAGACCTGCTCTTTTTGGAAAGTGCCTTGATATAACTTTTGTTGTGATTTGGCGCTATACAAATAAATTGAATTGAATTGAATCGTCCAGTTGCTTCTGATTCATCCTTTGAGAAAATCAAAGTCACATTAGCCTGTAAAAGTAGGCATGTTGGTTATCTAATGTCTGCAGACACTTCCACTCAGTGGGTTGGTGAACCTGCCCATCCAGACTCATCTCTTCAGAAAACACCTTGGAAAAGCAGAACAGCAACAACACACCGTGTACTGCATCTGTGGAGCGAGGACGGCTGGGGCGTCAAATGTAATGATGGAAAAAAGCAGCGACTCCAGAGTGAGACCGTTTTGGTCGTACATGTGTTCAAAAATCTGTGTGTGACAGAACATTTTCATTGGATGCAGGGCTGATAAAAAAATAGATTAAAAATATGTGCTAACAAACAATGAGAGCAGACGTGTCATATAAGGAATACTATATAATTTTTAGATTATTTTGTCCGTGTGAAGC
Organism: Chaunax sp. Z400; assembly: GCA_037577475.1. Taxonomy (NCBI): domain Eukaryota; kingdom Metazoa; phylum Chordata; class Actinopteri; order Lophiiformes; family Chaunacidae; genus Chaunax; species Chaunax sp. Z400. The sequence goes on from CM075186.1 coordinate 121,060, forward strand.
AGTTCATGTCCACATCACAGTCTATCAGCCATGTTAACCCTCTGAGATCTGTGGACGCACTGTGGTCATTTTTTATTTAACCTTTATTTATACAGGTAATCCCATTGAGACACGAGGTCTCATTCTCAAGAGAGACCTATTTCACACACATACAACAATAATTAGTTACAGACAGATTAATCAATACGTTTAACAATCTCACCAAATCATGCGACTCACAGCGACCAATAAGACGCTGAGCAGAGAGCTCCACTCTCCCTCTAACATCTGGTGACAGTAGAGACAGACAACACTTCTACTAAATATTACTAAATATAATTATAGACATTTATTCTACATTTATCTCCTATTTATTCTAATATTCCACTGCTGCTGTCAGCCTCACTTTAAACCATTAAGAACCACAACCATTGGTCCACAGGAGGACAGGGAAGTTTAAAAGTGGGTTGAAGGATTTGGGTGGAGTGAAGTCGAGGACAAATGGGAGCTTGACCTCAGAAAACTGAGATAGTGCAAAATATTTTGACATAAAACACAGGAACTGAAGGAACTGAACATTATTTTAACAGATCAGCTGTAACCTGGATTAAAACAACTTTCTACTTGAAAAGAAGTAAGGAGTCATTTAGAACTGGGTTTGTAGCTGCTTAGGTTGTATATTACTACTACATCCAGTACTGCTCTTTGTACCAATACTCCTGCTGTACTAATATTAACGACAGTGACAGGATCAACTCACAACAGACCAATGAGGGTCCAGATATGAGTTTGAACCTGATGTTAACAACTCTGATTACCTGGCAGACATATCATTCTGTGGAAGCAGAGGGATTTCCAGGACTTTGGTAGAACCCATCATTCTCTCCTGACAGCTCGTGGTGACCATCTTGCCGGTGACCCGGTGGACCTGGTAGAAGGAATGAGGGCGGAGGTAGTGGTTGTCTGCGGTGCCGATGAACAGCAGTAGGCTGAGCGGCTGCTCGCTGTATCCCATCAACTAGAGACAGTGAATGACACATATTATGACATCTCAACACATAACTTGTAGACCAGTGGTTCCCACAGGTGGGTCCCCAGAGATTTTATTTGGGTCACCAAATAAAATAACTATGATTCTATTTTACTATTATTCTAGATTCATATCTGCAGTACACCTTTCAGCCACATGAGGGCGCGCGTTTCTATCTCCACCACACATCAGAAACCACCAGCAGAAATAAACAGTAAACCATTTTGTAGGATGATCAGGCATAATTACAACTCCATTTCCTAAAACATTGGGACGCTGTGTAAAATGTAAATAGAAACAGAATGTGATGATTCGTAAAACATTGAAACCCCATATTTAATTGAAAATAACACAAAGACAACATATCAAATGTTGAAAATGATAAATTTCATTGTTTTTTAAAATTCTAAGACCATTTTGAATTTGATGCCAGCAACAAGTTTCAAAAAGTTGGGACAACTACTACCTGCTACTAGTTGCTTTTTAAATCACCTGGTTGTGGTTCTCACACATAACATGACGTCAACACGTCACACCCCCATCCTTTCCGAGCGCCTAGCCCCCTTGCATGTTTATACAGACGTCTGATTCGGCAACACTTTTACTGCCTCCACTGCCATCTCAGAGGCATAACAACAGAGACCCCTCATAATGCCTTCATAGTGTTTCTACAGAATGGTGAGGAAGAATAAAGGTGCTACTTTCCCACCTACAACAGACTGTGGAGGAGGGGCTGGATATTAATTGAGACCTGAAATCAAACACAGTGTGATGACTCACCTTGACCACAGGGTGTCCTGCAGGAGCCGCCTTAATGGAGCCTCTGCTGCCCTCCGTCTCATAATGAGCCCTGTGGTAGGATCTGGGCTGGACCTCCAGCTTCAGCTCATACTGGTCAAACTGGTGGGGCAGAGGCCAGTCCAGAGGGGGGGATGATGAGTTCCTGGAAGCAGAGACAACAGAAACATCATGATCAGATGGAGTAACACCAACCACAACTCCTGACAGCAGTCATCTCTGAACAGACTTCAAAACTTTAAATACAGTCAGAGGATGTTGACAGGAAGATGCTTAGCTTAGACAGTAAGCTTAGCTTAGCTTAAAGACAGGAAAACAGGGGGAACAGCCAACCTGGCATGGTCCATCCAAAAACAGTTAAATAAGACAAACACTATTGTTGGTACCAACCAAATGACATCAGTACAACCAAACACCAATTCAAGATAAATCGCACTACATTTTGTACCTGATAGCGCATCTGAGTGAGAGAGTAACTGAGCATATTGAGTCTCTTGCTGTAAAATCTGTAATCAAGTCAAGTCTGTAAAGAAATTTTAGAGGGTGGAATCAATCGTCATTCATTTAACTTTCAGAGAGAGAATAAGGACATTTTCACTTATTCTGAACTGTCAAATCCTTCCTTAAACAATGTTCTACTTGTACTACTGTACGTCCTGTAAATGACTCTAATAAGTGATCGTTTCAGCGCCAAATTCATTAAATAAGAGCTAAAAGTAGAAAAGCTCATTCCTGTCAGAGAGCTGGGACATTAAAGTTCAGAAAGGAAGCCGACCTGAACAGAGGTGCATTTCCAGGGTTGGGTTTGTTCCAGCTGAAGTGGGAGGGCACTTGAAGAAAGAGCTCTGCCAGGCCATCCTGTTGGCGTCCCTCTTCTGAGGGGGACTCCAGGAAAGGCTTCGCTCCGAGTTCTCCCTGACTGGCAAGGAGGCCCAACTGGTTTCCTGACATTCTCCTGGTTTTGGAGGGGATGTCCAGAACCTGGGGGCCAGATATCAAAAGGGATCCAAGGGAGCCGGCAGGGCTTCCTATACAGGTGTCACCTGTCACGCTGCCTCGTGGAGAGGTGCCAGGTGTGGGGCTTGGGGAGTGATGAGGGGAGGGAGAGCGGGCATAGGGGTCAGCACCAGAGTGACGTCTCTTCCCGCAGGGGGAGTTCGGTCTGGATGAAGGCCTGAGAGAGAGAAGCAGTTAAACTGGGAATGAATATTTCTTCTCAGGTCTTCTCAGCAAGGCTGCCTGTTGAACACATCCAGGAACTAACTGTAAACCATGGTGATACATACCTGGAGGAGGGCCGGTAGTTCAGCCAGCTGTCCTCTGTAACACTGGTACAAGGGGAGTGACTGGGCGACTGATGAGATGACCGTGCTGGGCTGAAGGCCAGAGGATGCTGGTACTTCTGTTGCCACAGTTCCACCCCGAAGGCCCCACCCCCACAGCCTGGTGACCCGAAGGGGGACCCTAGGGCGAGGTGGGCTGCATCGCGTAGCTCCCCCTCCACGTCGTCATAGACATGGGAGAAGGACTCACAGGAGGAGAGGTCAGACATCCAGCTCCTGGAGGACAGGCTGCTACAGGGACTGGGGCAGAGCGCCGTGTCCCGATAGCAGGGGTCCCGGGGCAAATAGAGTTGGCCCCCTGACCCGAATGCCTTAGGGTGACCCCCCTCTGCCTGACCCACCGCCAAAGCCTCCTGGCTACTGCCCAGCTCCATGTGGTTGTTAGGAGTGATGGAGGTGATCTGAATACTCGGGCAGTCAAAGGCTGTGAGGGTTCCATACTGGGGATCGTACTGGGGCTGATACTGGGGTCCCTGAACAAGCTGGTAGTGGTCTGTGGTAGGGTGACTGTGCAGCTCCTGGATTAGCAGCTGTTCATTCAGAGTCTGTGTGGAGGTGGGAGGTGTCCTCACATCGAGACCTGCACCAATAAGGAAACCACATGTGATCATTTGACTTGCTAACATGGCTGCAGCAGCAGATTCAGCAGTGACAGTTCAGTCATCTTCCAGCACAGAGACAACAGCACACTAAAACCTGGAGACCATGTGATTAACCATCCAACGATGGGCCTCAAAAATGATCTGATCTTAAATTATGACCCATTAAAGAACCTCTGTGGCAATCATTAACAGTTCCAGTTCTGTCAAATCAGATTTTAACACCATGCATAAGCCAGTGAGAAGTGATGATGAGAAAAAAAGAAATGTTCTACAGCCATTTATTCTGTGTTCCTGATGAACACTTTATGCATGTGTTGACAAAATATATCAAACCATGCCAACTAAGCAGGAAAGGTGTGCTCTGTCTTTAGGCAGAGATTCACAAAACTATTTTCACAGGGATCTGAAAGTGAAAATTTGTCCCTTTAGAAATCATGGTGAATTGAGAGAGGTCAGACCCACCCTGGTTTGGAGCCGTGTTGCTTCACAATGCCTTGGAAAAGGAATTCCTGATCACCGACTTGCAGAATCACTTTTATTTGCAACATTCCGGTACTAGACCTTCATCAAGCAAAAGATTTGTGACAACGTTCTTATTGGCTCAGCCCTGCCCTACGCACCTGCCTGAAAACAGACGGGTTAAGTATTGTTTTGTTGTAAACTTCATAATACCTTAACATAGAAACATGTTAAACGTTTAAACTGGTCTCCAGACTCTGGACTTTACTGGACTAAATGAACATTTTGATATGTAGACTGGTTTACATGAAATGCCAGTTTAGGTTTGGGGTCATTTTGGTGGTTTCAGATTTTATAATGGGTGTGTGTTGCAGGTGTAACTAATAGTGCATTCATGTGGAGTCAATCATCTGAAAAATCTGTTCCTGATCTTTAATCCTTTAGAACTGAAACCAAAATCTGGTTAAACATGGTGACTGATCTCATCCTTCTGCTCAGTGGGTAAGGAGATCTTGGACATAACGCTGTCTCCCCAATCCTCAGCACTTAGCTGCTAAGTGCAACTAGCTGCTTTTATATCTCCTGGTTGTGGGTTGCACATGTAACTCATTGTCAAAACATCACACCACCGTCCTGTCCTACCACCTTGGCGGCTCACTCCCTTTATCCAGACGTTTCTTTGGTGCTGTCACTGCCTCCACGTCCAACTCAGAGGATGAACAACGACCCCTGCCGTCCCAAATACACCTTCTTCACTTTCATACGGAAAGGAGAGGCGCAATAATGCCATAACAGTCCTGCCACACCCAGTTCACTGATCTGGGACAGAGGCAGGTACATCCAGGGGCCTCATTTATAGAACTGACCGTAGATTCCATCCTAAAACATTCTGTACTCACAGACCTCCGAATGTTCTTACGCAAGAAAATATTCAAATCTATAAAACCGTGCGTGCACACCTGTACGCAGTCTTCTCATCATGAATACCAACCTGTGGTGAATTGTGCGAGTATAGTCTCCTCCCAGTGTCGTCCCGCTACTCCTCCATAAATGGTCAATGCTAAATGTCTCATGAATATACTGAGGTTGTTACCTTTGTTGGACTATCAGTGAGGAAAGATGGAGATGATGATGAAGATGGAGATGAGTAAGAAGAAGAAAGTTTGCAGAGTGTAGGTTAGAGGTTCTCATCAGAGGTTGAGCACCATAAACCTGTTTCGTTTGGAGGGCTTAGCAGTAGAATATCAAATAAAAGGAAACAGGCTGAAGGGAAGCTGTCAAGGTATTGGGTACTACTGTAGACTGACATGCTGTCTAGCCAATCAGAGAGCTAGAATTAGTAGCTACGGTTTCACTGTTTGAGTGATCAACAAGGTTGGTTGAGATTCTCTGGTGTTACTTGCTCAGAGCTCATGTTGATGTTGTGCAGTGCGTTAATAAAACACGTTAAAGGACAAGTCAGCTGTGTCTCCAGCAGTTTGTCTGACAGAAGCATGTGGTGGATGGTGAACAGGGTTGGATCAAACAACCAACTGTTGCAGAGTCAAAAAGAAGGTCAAAAACACACAGCTGAAAAAAGAGAGATGGAATGGTTCCTAAAATTCAGAACATGTTTTTATAACCAAATATTCTGCTTCTGTCCATATTTGTTGGTTTTTAGCCTTTAAAAACAACATTTTGACTGCAGTCAGAAAATGTTTGACATACAGAGGAAAAGTCTCACCTCCTGACTGACACAATGCTGACATTCAATTAAAGATGGAACAAATTATTCAACCATATCTGCATCAAACAATATGACATTAAATTACATTTACATATTATAACAAATAAATATAGACTATGTCCACCATCAGAGGCAGGCCTATACATTATGACATATATATGTGCTGATGTGTGTTTTACATTCATCTGTGTTTTTACTTCTGACTGAACTTTATTTTGTGATAAAACCATCGAGTGTCTCTGATTCTGACTCTACAGCAGGGTGAAAGTATACGTAGAAATCTGAACCTTTTTCTACATAGAAATTCTCTATAAATACCAACGTTTGTGCTCCATTTATGCTACTTTTTTGCGCAGCAACCTTTAGAAATGAGGCCCCTGGTGATTGGCTCTTTCTGATGCTTTCAGATGAGAGACTAAATATTAACATGACAGAGCCGATAAATGTCTCTTCTTCTTCATGGTGTGTTTGAATTATTACAGTGATCAGACTGATGCTATAATGGAGGATAGAATGAACAGAAGACGATCAAATCACAATTACTGGTATGACAACTGTCAACTATACAGCTTCATGATGCTCTATCTTTAGTTCTCATAAAATCTTTTACTTCAACTTGTGAAAAAATGGGAACAAAAACAAGTGTTTCTATTTTGTAAAGAGTGCATGGAGAGTATGGAGGAGTGTACTGGTTTATGTTAAACAGCTGGTGGAAATAAAGCTAACCCTGATGATTCAGACGCTGGGAAGCAGGAAACCGTTTTTATCAACAAGTGATTTTTGATTTGATCAGTTTGAGCCCTAAAACCATCCAAAGTAAACAGAATCAGTTTGGTCAAAGTCACAGAACATGTCACACTCTTCACCACACTAACTAATGTCTCCGCCTCAATCTCTCACCACACGTCACAACATGGCATCACAGTGATCTCTACTTATCAACAAGTAAATGTGCTGCATGGAGATGAATGACAGGATTCAACAGGTGTCCCCTCCAGGACATTTGGGGGGGGCATGTCCGCCGCCAGCTGGTGCTACAGTGTGTTAGACAACCAGGAAGTAAAAGCTGGCAGCAGACGGGTGCCACACCGTCTGAAACAGTCTCGTCTGTGTCAGCTGTTACTGGTAAAGACAAGTGGTCAACTGTTTAGTCTCCAGTCCAGTGACCTGAACAGACAACATATGCTGATACCAATGAAACAAAACATCATATCAATCTGTGCATTTAGAGTTCCAGTAAACACAAGTTCACACACCGTCCCGAGTCCAGTACTTTACTCTCTCTGTAGTAACTAAAATGTAAAACATGTAACACAATCAGAGGAATCTGTTCACAGATCTGGGATCAGCTGGAGAAACTGTTTTCACTCCGAACTCCTTACTCCACCTGATAAATGGACTAACATTTAAGATGATTGATTCCACTCTCACAGATGCCCATTAAGTTTAAGTCTACAACCAGCAGATGTTAGTATAGGACCAACACAGTAAACAGCTAGTCTGGTTTAAGGCATCTAAATCAACATATGAACTCTGTTCAACACGTGATACCTCGTTTCTCATAAAACTATGGCGTCCAAGACTATGTAGTTTTACGGGGGGGTTATATGCATGGTCATTTCTTGGTCATGACTGGCACATCTGAGAGTACGTCACCCAACGAAGCTAGGAAACACAATGCACTGTAACCTTTCCCATATCACTTACTGTTTAATCGTAGGCTAGCGCCACTACTTTAAAACCATTAGTCATTGTACAAACGCGACAGAAAACAGTTCTCTCTCATTACCCAATTTTAAAATCTAGGTCTAGGCATTATATATGTTTGTTTACACATTATTTCTAGTATGTTATGTTGCCAGTATATACAATTATTTATATTATTAATCTTATATTAAACTTAATATATTGTTTTACACATTAACATCATTAATGTTGATCTAAATAGTATTGAACATTTCTATTAGTTTAAACGTTAACGTTTGTATATTGTTCATTTCCGCTGGCTGTTTTATTTTGAAGGCTAAAATGGCTGATTTCCGTTGCGACTCCTGCTAGTTCTTGTTAGCTTGTTGCTAAAGACCGAAAGCTAACTCGAACTACCGCCATTTAGCGACAGTGGTTACCTGCTGCGTGTCTGCCGTCCTCCTCAAAGAGGAGCCTGAAATCCAGCTCCTCGGAGAAGTTTAACGTGGACATTGAACCGGACAGTCGGTCCCGTTATGTTCTCGGAGGCCGCCGTTAAACGACCTCTCACTTCATCTGACTCAGGGCACAACTCCTCAACTGGCGCTACTACAACACGTTGACCCAAGTTTGTCAATAAAAGTTTTCAACCGACAACAATAGTCAATCAGATCAATCAATACAACGCCTCCGTGCTGTGCAGTAACACCGTGAAAGTGCCGTGACGTAGTTAACGAGCTGTTTTCGGTGTTTCTGTTCGTTCGCTCTCACTTTCACTCTTCGCCAGGTTGATCCATGTGCTGCGTTCATCGTATCCTCGGACATTACACCATTTACAGTGACAGTTTGTACTGATCTGTCATTTTGAAAAGATCATAAAAAATCTTTCGAATGTATTCTGAATTTTTAAGATTTTAAAAAGTCACTTTATTCCACCTTCGTTGGTGCCTGGGTACCTTCGCCTTGTTCAAGTTATTTAACGCAGTGCACCTGAAAGCACCATTAGCGAGCCTGTTGATGTCAGTTGCTGGGTGTTTACAACCGTCAGACTCAATTCAGGACTTCAACCTTTTTAGTAAGACAAAAGACTGCATGTTTTTTCAACCGCACACTGTTCATGATGGACTGTCATTAAAAGCAACACTTCAGGTTAGCTCCATCAGGATGTAGCTATGCTATCTGTTTATGCCTGCAGGATAGAGGTTTGGTCTTTATTGAACTGATGCAAAATTTTAAAAAAAAAATGCCACGCATAATTCCTTTAATGTGAAAATAAAATCAAGCTTCAGGTGAAAACTTTAAGAACATAAACAAACTAATGGCATCAAATAAATGCAAGCAAATATTTTGTCCCACAGAGACTCGTCGTCCACAGGGACACATGCTCTGTGTTCATGAGTGTAGAGTAAAAAAACAAAAGTCACCAATACATTTCTTGTAAAAGTTCTGATCACACAGACCTACACCACAGCAGGTTCAGGTTTCTGACTCTACAGGTGTTCTGGAGTGTCTGGTTTATGATGGTCACCATTGGCCTCTGCAGCGCTTACTGACTTGTTTGGCTGGTTATCGGCTGCATGTCGTTTCTTGTTGTTGTCCTCTGCGGGGATACTCATCCTCCCCTCCCTCTTCCTCTTGCAGACCAGACCAGAGTCTTCCTCTCCAATACGACCCTCTGGTATCCCCTGAACCCGCAAACAGACAATGGCTGCTGCTTGTTCTGCAAATTTCTTTGACTTCTCCCTATAAAAGAAACAGAAAGGGGGCACATTATTGGAGAAGACAACATTTTCCCAGGTACTCACGACCTCAACGGTTGGATTAGATCTAATATGTTAGATCTAGATTAGATCTAATATGACAGATCCAGATTAGATCTAGGTTTAGGTAAGGGTTCAGGCTAGATGAGATAGTTGAGGTAGTAGTGAATGCATTATGTTGGAGGATGTGTGTGTACTGACCATAATGAGGATCTGTATTTCTTCTCTGCTACAGTCACGATGGACTGAAAGGCTCGATCCTGAGAGCGCTGCACCTGAAACAACAGTCAATGAAAACCTGTAACACCACTCATCGATGGTTTGGGTAAAAACAGACCTGTTCTCTGTTTGGGGCTCCAGCAGCTGACGAATCATCCTTGTGTCCTATGAAACAACTGCTTCAATTCTACGCTGAACCTTCCGAATATTCACTCATCATCATGACTCAACAAATGAGGGGCCATCAAAGTGTGGCCCAATGGTGACCACCATATGGAGTCATGTAGGATTTCAGTACTTAATAACTAATGTTTCAGTCACAGAACTCACTATTTTGACATTTACTGCAGCAGCAGGGTATAGCAGGGCAGAGGAATAGAAATGGGTGACAGCAGTAAGAAAGAGAAAATCTGTCAAAAGATTAAAAAAAACAATCAGTGCAAGATAAACATAAGGTGCATGGTAAAGTCTGTGTGTGCATTACTGTACAAAAGATCAATTAAATAAAGTAAACATGTTTACAGGTATGGAATGAGGTAGAAGTCTTGGATATGGTTGGGATTATGTGTTTCCAGTCTTGATGATGATGATGGTGTGTGTGTGTGTGTGTGTTCACAGTCCCCGTTTATTATGTGGTTGGGCAGAGAGGGGTTGATGGAGGCTACAGCTCTTGGGTAGAAGCTGTTCCTCAGTCTGTTGGTCCCAGATCTTAATGTTCTGAACCGTTTGCCAGACAGTAGCAGTTTAAATAAGTGGTGGCCGGGGTGAGTTGTGTCTTTAGAGATCCTGCCTTCCTTCTCAGTCTGTGAGCATAGATTGTGTCCAGTTTCTGGAGCTCCATCCTGACGATGCGCTGGGCTGCTTTCACCACCCGTTGCAAGTACTTATGCTCTGCAGCTGTGCAGCTGGCGTAACACACAGTGATGCAGTTGGTCAGGATGCTTTGGATGGTCCTGTAGAAGTTCAGCAGCAGGTTCTGTGGAAGCTGGGCCTGTTTCCGTTTCCTGAGGAAACAGAGTCTTTGTTGGGCCTTCTTTATCAGGTGTGAGGTGTTGGAGGTCCATGTCAGATGGAACTTTAGGTTGTCCACACTCTCCACAGGTTCTCCATGGATGTAGGGGGGGAGGTCGGGACTCGCTATTGTCCTCCTGAAGTCAATGATCATCTCCTTTGTCTTCGTGGTGTTGAGGATCAGGTTGTTATCTCTGCACCACTCGACAAGATGATCCAACTCTGTAGGCCATTTCCTCATGATATCAGCCCCACTACTGTTGTGTCATCTGCAAATTTAATTATGGTGCTGAAGGTGTGGATGGGGGTGCAGTCGTGGGTGAATAGTGTGAAGAGTATAGAGCTCAGCACACAGCCCTGGGGGGTTCCTATGCTCAGAAAGAGGGTGGAGGAGGTGTTTTTCCCAATCCTTACTTGCTGTGGTCTGTTTGTAAGGAAGTCAATGATCCATGAGCACAGCGAGGGGTCGCTCGCTGTGCTCATGGATCATTGGTCCCAAGTCGTTCAGTTTCCTGATTAATCTGTGGGGGATGACGGTGTTAAAATGGAGCTGAAATCCACGAATAACATCCTTACATAGTTATTTGGTTCCTCTAGGTGTGACAAGGCAGTGTGAAGAGCTGTAGAGATGGCGTCCTCTGTGGAGCGGTTTGCCCGGTAGGCAACTGGTGCTTATCCAGGTTGGGTGGGATGATGGTCCTAATGTGTGACAGCACGAGTTTCTCGAAACACTTCATGGCTATAGGTGTTAAAGTCACTGGGCGATAGTCATTCAGACATTTAACGGAGGATTTTTTGGGCACAGGAATAATGGTGGAGGATTTAAGGCATGTGGGAACAGCAGCTTGTTGTAATGAGAGGTTGAATATTTTGGTAAACACCTCTGTCAACTGATCAGCACCTACCTTCAGTACCCGGCCAGGTACCCAGTCTGGGCTTGCTCCTTTTCTAGCATTGACCTTCTTCAGCATGGTCCTCACCTGGTGTCCTGAAGAACCAGTGTTGCCTCTGTGGAAGAAGGAATGGTGGATGGTGTGCCCCCCTCCCTCAGAGTGTCAAAGCGGGCAAAGAAGTGGTCCAGGACCTTGGCAGTTCTGTGTCATCGCTGGGCAGCAGGTTGTTGGTTCTGTAGCCCGCCAGCTCCTTGATGCCATTCCACATGCCTCGTGGGTTGTTGTTCTGGAACTGTTCCTCAATGCGCTGTTTGTATTTGCACTTTGCTGTCAATCCTTCCATCATAGAAAATTAAGAGTTGTGGGACTCATTGGAAACTCGAAACTGCCATCATAACATGCTCTGTACACGTGTAGGTAAACTTTGAACCACAACTGTATCTGATTCTGGTCATGTGACCTGAATGAGGTCAGACCAGAATTCATGTGTCTTTTTCCATACAAACATGTTATGAGTTCTGTCATCATCATCCAGCACTGACAGCAGTAAAACCAAAACAGAGAGGAGAGATGTTGCTGCTGATCAGCTGACCAAGTGTTAGCTGTCCTCCAGAGATGATGTCATCATACATTCACTACTAGCGTCCATCTGGGTTTGAACACAACGAGTCGTCTCACTAATATGACGTTTGTTGTTGTTGGTGATCAGATGACTCATGTAAAAACGGATCAATGATTACATGTCTGCTGATTGAGGACAGATGTGTTCAGATTAGATCCACATACAGGTCACTGGGATTATGGGCCGTCAACAGGACCAGAACTGATCTGAGATCAGAGGCTGCTGATGTGAATGTTGCCAAGTCTGGGTGGCTTTATCACTTGCAATACTGTTCCCAGTATCACCTTCCAGTAAAACCAGGCAGTATCACAACTGCAGACATGCACAGGACAGGTTTCAGTAAATCTTACCGTCTCATAGAGCGGCTGCTCCAGTTTCTGCTTGCGGCTCCACTCCAGGAGGAACATCTTTGGAGTGATGTGAGGCGGGTACTCCCTTCTAAAACCACAAAAACACAAATCAAGAACATCTCATGACGAACAGTGGAAACGGTAAGAGAACAACCAGAGAACTGTTTCACCCTCACAGATATTCACTGACACACTGTGAGATTAGCTTGGCACTGTTATGCTGCGTTCACACAGAACGCATCGCAAATTTTTCGCATGGTGCGAATACATACAAAGTCAATGGAAAGGTGCGAGCAGACGATAATTTGTGCAATTTCAACTCTAGTGAGACATTCGCGTGACACTGTGATGCGAAAGCCAATCAGTGTTGAGATCCTCCACACATCTGGATATCAGTAGGACGTTAATGCCGAAGTGGAAGACGAGCTAATTGTAGCTGTATGTGGACACCCAGAGCTGTCTGTGTGCCTCCAGATATGGTTGTGAACCCAGACACAGAAGAGGACTCGGCCTCCATACAAGGAGCGCATGCTCTACCAATTTAGCTAAACAGCACCCCACATGAGTCAGTTGTAAAGTGTTTCCATACTCTCATTGGTTCACCTCTTTACACCACAGTTCAACAACACAGCTTCTGATTGGTAGATACAGAGTCAATATACATGAATATAGCCGTCATCCTTCATCAGAAGATGATAACAGTTAAATAAGTAATAAATACAGACAAAAGATAGATTAATCCATTTCATCTTTATGCCTTAATGTGATACCAGTCTCCATGATGGATTAAAAAAAGCGTCTGGAAGTACTCTAATCACAAACCAACGTTGGAACAATAAACCAGCGCCCTGCAGGAATGTTTTTAAAGTACGTGTCTACAAAAATCTGAGAGATATTAACAAACGTATCAGATGAGAGCTTCTACAGTCGTTGGAGACTGGAGGGAAACCAGGGGTTGATGGGTTAAAGTAGGATTGACACCTAAATTAGGGGAGAGGGCTGCCTGTCAGAGTCACATCTGACAAATAAGAATTACCCAAAAAAAAGAAAATAGCTCAGATCATACAAAAACAATGATCAGATGCCAACAGATAGACCACACCATAGGCCATCTCCACTGCTCCTCCTGACCAACTGCAGAGACTAGGCTTCAGAGTCCACTGTCGGTACGCTGACTAACAAAAACTGGCAGGATTTCTCGTACTGAGAGAGGATTTGTGGAGAGTTCTGATTGGATTATTGGAAGAAAACATGAATGAACTGTGGACATATGGGCAGTGTCCTAATTCTGGCATTTGATCACTATCCTTCTTGCCCCTTGGGAAGCTGACTCAGACATATCTGTGTTCAGGATTACAAGGCATTGATAGATGTGCTCTAGATAAAGGACAAGACTTAAAGTCTGAATCAGAGATGCCCTGATGATAATCCTCTTGTTCCAAGACAGATCCTTAAGCCCTCCACTGGAAGCAGGACATAGAAGCTCCAGAAAGCCAACAAAGTCATCATCATCAGAGTCCTCACCCAGGATCTTCACAACAAGCCTGCTCCTGCAGGTCTTGAGCAGTCAGGTGGCAGGGTTTTGGATGACAAAGTAGACAACTTTTAAGTGATGGCCACCAAAGTCCAAAACTACCTGATATGGGCCTCGATGTTTAGGGGCTAATTTTGCAGCCCATTGCTTCTCTAAAAACTTCTTAGCTTTAGGGAAGCAATGGGTACCATTCACTTTTACCTGGTATCAATATCTGGAATTCAGTTCTGGTACTCCATGGTACCTTTTGTCAGTACTTTACTCTGTAGGGACAAATTATTGTTTTGTGGTGGATTTTTCACCTCGTCACCTTTAATCACAAATGAAATGGGACACCACTTCCAAGTTATACGGTAATGTTACTAAGAATAACCAAAACGGCAACTTGTCAAATAAGAAAATTCACACTTGGAGACTGTGGGGGTGGTTAGAGCTCAGGGGCAGGAGAGAGAGACTGGGAGCGGTTCAGGGAACAGTGTCAGGGAGAGAGAGAGATAATTGTCACAGGTGTTTTGTGTGGAAATGATTGCTCTGCCTTCTCTGCAGCAGCATGGTGGACCTGAGGAGAGCTGGCTGAGACTGTAAGAGTCTGCTTCATGTCGAGACTGAAGACTATATGAGACACTAATTATAAGTTTGGAAGCTGAAAAGCTGCATTTTTGTTTTGTGTGTTAATGTAAATTAAAGCTTGTTGTGCAAGGTCATCTGTGCTTGTGTCACTGAGAACAACCCACACGTATCTGAGAGAATTGCTAAACTTGCACCCCACTACGCTCAGTGAGACAAAGATGATGTAGCAACAGCTGGAACAGCCAGTGCAGCCGGTGGTTGCTCTGGCCCACATTTTAAGCGAGCTGGCGGCCATGCATAGCAAGCAGGTCGAGTGCAATCGACAACACCTGGGACAGAGAGACAAATGCAAGTGCTGGAACCACTGCTACCAAGGCCAGCATCTACTTCGCCTCCCCCACTGTTGACGGTCACACACCACAGGTCTAGGGGGATGACCCACGCTGTTGGCATGTGGGTGGCCGGCAGTGGAGTGGGCTGAGCAACTGCCTCCTATGCTGTCGGGGATGCTCAGACAGCGGTGCAGCCCTGCAGGCTGCTTCGGAGACGTCAAGAGGGCCTTCCAGGAACGCATGGGGCTCTTGATGGAGGATAATCCTTAACTGAACAGTCAGCATACATTAGCAGAATTCCTGTGCTTTGTGGGCAAAATCACCTTCCTTCTAAGAAAAACGTAACTGAACTGAAGCCAATTTCTGGATCAAATACGGTCCATCTTTTAGATATATTTAGTGTTTGACCAGGTGTCTCAGGTGAAACGTGTCATTCTGGACAGATTTGACTTCAGTATAGATTTTACAGAGTGGTCATGAATCAAACCAGATGTCACTCCATTGTTACCCATGAGCCCAAGCACACTTTTGAGAGAAGATGGGATCATCTAGCTCAAACTCTTTGGTGTTTGTCATAGCTGCTCTTCTGGCGTTCTCGTTCACAGTCCATGTTTTTTATAGAAGAAAAAAAAAAGGCTGAAATCCTCCAACTGTGCGATCCTGGAGTATGCAGCTGTCAGGAGCAACCTCATGTCCCTTCAGGGGACCTCTTAGCAAACAACCAAGACTCTGGTCTGTGGAGTCCTGGAACCGTCAAGCTGATAGCAAAGTGGAATTCTGGGACATATTTATCTCAACATTTCCCAACATAAGACCCAACCAGTGGTTCAAGGTGTGGTTCACTCTCTCTATGGTCGGTCTGAGGATAATGGCTCATGTATGTGCATGATAACATGCTAAACATGACATGCAAACTTTGGTATACTAGCTGGATCTGACTGGCGAGCTTACTGGGATAAAAACTATTTAACATTCTAAATGCTAGCTGCTACATCAGACAGTTTGTTGCGTGGTGACGACATATCATCAGACTGACCGCTCAAACTTGACAGCCATGGTGGTGATGTCTCCGTCAATCACTGGTCGGTCCGGCTGGCTGCTGCTCTGCAGGGCGTCACTCCTGGCCTGCAGCTGTTCCTGGGTCTGCTGGTAGAAGTCCTGCAGGCCGTAGACCTCGCTGCAACACAACACCAGATCACTGGAAACCAGTCTGCAGCACACGTCTGAGTCATCTCTGCTACAGAAAAGACCAGTACCTGATCTCAGCAATGGTCTGAGCTGCCTGCACCTTCTTCCCCAGAGGAGACTCCACCCTGTCCCTCAGCATCTGACACAGACAGTACTTGGTGTTGAAGGGATTGTTATTGTATCGGATCGCCTGTGAAAATACCACCAGCAGAGGTCTTTGTGTCATCAAACAATCTAATCCAATCAAACTACAGACATTTAAAACGTCTGAAGATCCTGCAGGCACTCACATATCTGAGGTAATCCTCCATCACCGTCTCCACAGGGAGGGGTCGTTGG